>WBOK01000266.1:0-100622 GCA_009289805.1 Alternaria gansuensis | reverse complement strand
AATAATAATAATAATAATAATAATAATAATAATAATAATAATAATAATAATAATAATAATAATAATAATAATAATAATAAAAGCTTAGGTAATAGCAACAAGCCGCTTGTTTAGCGCAGTCTAGGCGAAGGTAGCGCTTATAACAGTAGTGCTAGAAATAGTAGTAATAATAAGATAGATAGTAGTAGTAAAGAGATTTATAATAATAAATAAAAGTAATTAAATTTTATACTTATAATTTGTTTATTTAAAAACCTAATTTTTGCGCCCTAGAGACACAGTAATAATATGTAATTTTTCTTTTTTAGTGCGCTTAGGCTGTAATAAGCTTTACTTATATTTATATTCTCTAATTAATTCTTTAATATTTTCGAACTTTAATGCTAGAGTTTAAGTGTCTTATAATTTATTATAACGTTTTTATTATAACTAGTATTCTAGCTAGCTATTCTTAATTTGTTTTTATGATATTTTTTTAACTTTTTAAATATTTTTACTTTTAGAGTTAATTTCCAGTAATCAACTATTATTTTCTTAACTACTACGCAATTCCTATTGTTTTAGTTAAAAAAAACATAAAAGACATTATAAATATAATAGTAAAGTAGTAGTTATAATTAGTAGGCTTACGTTTTAACTACTTCTTATACTTAAAATAGTCTTATAAACTTACTAATGGCTTTAGCCTTTTGAGACAACTTTTTGATGTGACTACACATTTTGTAGACACCTTTTTAGTAAAAAAAGATTTATTGCTAACAACAGGTATTTAGGCTTATGCCCCCTTGTTTAGTATTGCTAGCACGCAATTAGTGTGTCGCTCTAGCATGTTTAGATAAAAATAAAAATGCGTAATATTCCTCTAACTAACTGTTTTAACTAATAACTATTTACTAATAACTGCAACTTCTATTATCTTTGTTGCTATTTTAGCAGTGTTGCAGTTGCGGCGTTTCTAGCGCCTATACTTAGATGTAAATATATAACAACAGCGTTACTATCTAAGCATAGCTCTTTTATCTCTAAAAGTAACTTACAAAATCCTCTCACTTATTAGTTTATTTTAGCTACTTAATAGCTGTTTTAACACGCTCTTGCTTTTTATAAAGCTACTATAAGGTTTTTTTTACTAAAGTAGCATTTACGCAAAAAAAGATTAGTAAAATAATATACTATTACTACACTTAAACTATTAGCATAGGTAACGTGTTTAATAGATTTACTGCTAAATAAGCTTTTTATAATCTTTATTATTACCTTAATATCTATAATACTAAACGCATTAATAAGGTGTTAATAAATAATAGAATTTAACTTCTGCGTCTACTTAATTACTATAAAAGCTACTACTTACAGCTCCTCTTTAACTAACTAGAGAGGCTGCTTAATAAAAGTAAACGCAGGCTTTATAATTTACTACTATAGCTTTTGATATAGTAACCTAGTAAGGTCTAACTTTACTTAATATAAGCTATTAGTCTTTATGTTAAATAAAAAGAAAAATAGTCTAAGTATTATATTATTTAAATATAAGTTATTTGTATATAGTACTATATAGTGTAAGAAATCTTAAAAGTAAAAAGTAGTAAGTAAGAAGCTTTTATAAAGTATTGTAGGCTCCTACTGTAGTAACGTACGTGTTTTTACTCTCCTTTACTTTTTTTACTTCTATTGTAATCTTGTTACTAGCTATAGGCTAGCAATTACTGTTAAACACGTTTTAATTAGTGTTATTTTTTTAGTACTTTTAGCAAATTTTATAACTCTAATTTTGCTTAGTAGTTTAAGCTTTTCTGCTCTAAGCGCTTAGCGCGTAGATTTTATCTACTTACTATTTAAATTTTGTTAACTATATATAATCTTTTTTTAACTTTTGCAACTAATTTTTAGAATAATAACGTGTGTATATTTTAAGCAATAATACCTGCAGGTATCCTTGCAGGTAAGGAGCCCCTTATAAGCACAATTGCTAGTGGGCAAGCTAATAATAAGCGAGTTTAGCAGACCTAGTTAACACGCAACTATTTATAATAAAGCCTTCCTCTTTAGTCTAGCGTCTTAATAGCCTTAAGTTAACTCTCTAGACTGTATAAAGATATTTTAGTAAGAAGCGCGTATTACTTGCAGCTTAAGTGCTCTTAAGACGCATGTTATTTATAGTTTAAGCGCGTAATAAGCTTTAGGCTTAAGTCTTTATAGCGTTGTTATAGTAACTTTTAAATTTATTGTTTATTTTTTAAAATTTTTAGAAGTAAAAGAGAAAGTATATAATTATTGTAGGTAGTCTATGTAAGGTAATATTTACTACAGTAATAAAGAAATTTTCTAGTATATTTTTTATAATTCTTATTTTAATTAATGTATTTAATATGTAACTACAACATACTTACTATACAACTAAATAATAAGCTTTAATTTTTATTATAGTCTACTATTTAAATCTTAAGTATATTAAAAAGTTCTACTTATAAAATACTTAGCTATACAAGTTTAGCGTACTTAACAAAGCTATTAATTTTATTACATTATATATAACTTGCTTACGCTGCGCACAAAACATTACTAAATAAAAAAAAATTAATAAAAAAACTAAATATTATTATTACAACTCTTATACTAAGAGCAACTATAGTAGTTATACTAAAGTAAGATTTTTTATTTTATTAACTGCGCTTTAGCTAATTTAAATAAGTTTTTAAAGCGCTTAATAAGTATTTAAATTATTTATACTATTTTTATGCTTATTTTAATACTATAGTTACTAATACTAATATTCTAAGAACTAACTTTATTATTATTACTACTAGCGTTAAGCTTGCGTAATGCTAGCGCTAATTTAACTTTAAGCTTTTTAACTGCTACTATATTACTATACACACTAGTACTGTTTTAAAAGTTTTTACTTAACTATTAATAACTTTGCTTTACTACTTAAGCTTAATTTTAGTAAAGTAGTACTATATAGCAGCTACTTTTAAATTAATTGCTAGTTATACAGCTAAGATTACTAGTCCTACTAATAATAATAAGAATAATAATAAAAGCTTAGGCAACAACAACGTGCTGCTTCTTAGGCGTAGTCTAGGCGCAGGTAGCGCGCATAATAGTAGTAATAAAAGTAGTAGTAATAATATAGGTAGTAATAATAAGGTTTATGCTAGTAGTAAAAAATTTTTTAATAATAAGTAGAAGTAGATTGTTTTTATACTTATAGTTTTATTTATTTAAATACTTAATTTGCGCCCTAAGTGCGCAATAATAATATTTAGTATATTCTCTTAGCGCGCTTAAAACGTAATAATTTTTAATTATGCTTATATTCTTTAATTAGTTCTTTTATATTCTTAAACTGTAATGCTAGAGTCTAAGTATTTTATTATTTATTATAGCCTTTTTATTGCAGCTAATACTTTAGCTAGCTATTCTTAACTTGTTTTTTTAATATCTTTTTAACCTCCTAAATCTCTTTACCTTTAAGGCTAATTTCTAGTAGCTAAGTATTATCTTCTTAACTACTATATAATTCCTATTATTTTAGTAAGAAGACGTAAAAAATATTATAAATGCAATAGTAAAGTAGTAATTATAGTTAATAAGCCTGCGTTTCTACTGCTTCTTGCACTTAAAATAGTCTTATAAACTTACTAGAAAGCTTCTTATTAAGTTAGTAGGCTAAGTTAATGTTTTTTATACTAAGGCGAACTAAGTTTTTCTAGTAAAAGATCTTTAGTTTATATTTTTTATTATAGTATTAGTGTTAATATTCTTATACTACTAAGAAGTATTTTTTTACTATTACACGTGCGCTGTGCATACACTGTACTCTATTTATAGCATCTAGTACCTCCTCTTCTAGCCTACTATCCTTAAGAGGCAACGTAAGTAATAGATACTTGCTATATACTATATAAAAATGTATTATCTTTATTAATTTATTAATAAAGTTGTTGTATGCAAATTATATAGTTAGTAAAAGTAACACTTAATTATCTTATTTTTTTAAGGCAAATGTCTTTAAGTATTACTTTATTATTTAGTTTTAGTATTTAGTTTACCTATCTATTTATAAGTAGAAGGCTGTACTTAGCCTACGCTTTACTTATAATTAGTAGCATATTTCTGTCTAAAACGCTAAGGTAAAAATTAAACTACAATTAAATATAATACCTTTTTAAATTTTATATTTTAAAATAATATATTTAAAATAGGATTTTGTAAACAATTTTATATTCTACGTTTTTAATATAGGTATATAAATTGCTATCTTTAAAAAGTAGTTAATAATTACAAGAATTATATTAAACACGTAACTTAAACTATTATTTTTTACTAGTAGTAGCCTTATTACAAAATTAAAGGTTACTTTTTTAAATATTTTATTAAAAACTAGTAATAGTAATAACTAACTATATTTGCTGTGTTTTAAAGCCTTGCTCTTTTAGTATACTATACAGGTCTTTACGTAATCTTAAACATTATAGCCTAGCTCTAGCTAGTAATATAGCCTACTAATAAGCTTATAAGTTCTATATGCGCTAAAATAACTTACTATACGCGTGTTATAATTTTATAATAAAATCTCCTACTTAATAGCTTGTTCTAGTAAAACATAAAGTTTGCTTTTATATTTTAAAACTCCTTTGTTGTTAACGCGCTGTACTTACGCGCTGCTACTATTTTAAGTATATACTACTTACATAGAGTTTATAACCTACTATAAAGCAAAAGTGTTTTTTTATTATAACTAGCGTAGTTTATTTATTAGAGCTTTTAACTTTACTATTGTAAGTTTGCTACTAACTAATACTCTAGCTAGAGAGTGTAGTACGTATAGTATACACCTTATAGCACTAGTAGTTTAAATACCTTTTATTTTATAAATATTAGCTATATGCGTTTTATATGCGCTTTCCTAGCTATACTAAGTTATAAAACTTTTTATTTTACTATGCTTTACTTTTGCTAGAAGTTTGTTTTGTAGTGTAGGCAACAATTAAGTTAATAATAAGTTCTTTTATTTATAATTTACTCTTCTTAATAGTCTATCTGCAGAGTTTATACGCTCTAGGCAGTATTTAACTTTAAAATTAAAAGCCTCTAAATATAGAGCCTAGCGTACTAAATACTAGTTTAGCTTTTATACAGCACGTAAAGAGCGTAAGTTATTATAATTAGTTAATACTTAAATAGTGTGTTAAGCGCCTTTTAAGTAGTGCTGCTATTTCTTAAAGCTCCTAAAAGTTTAAAGTTGTATACTTTATAGTTTAGCTTAGCGTTTTGTAGTTTTTATAAGTAAAATATAATAAAATACTACTTTTTATCCTTAAATAATTAAGATAATATACTTAATATAGTAAAAGTTAAAGTATTTATTTTAATATAAATTATATATGTATTTTTAAAGTAACACAAGATAAGCGCATATATAAAGTATTACTTTAGCCTTATAAAAGTAGTATATATATCTTTGTTCTAGTAAAATACTTATTTCCCTTTTAAGATATTTGTAAGAAGTGCTATTTCTATAGTATAGTTCTTAATAAAATACTAATAAAAATTTGCAAATCCTAAAAAAGACTATAGCTCTTTAATACTAGTAGGTATAGGCTATTACTTAATAGTAGCAACGCGCGCTAGATCTACGCAAATACTGCTTCTTGTAATAATAAATTTTAAGAAATAAACTTTATTTAAAGTAAATATATACTTCTTAAGATTTATATATAACTCTACTTTTTGTAAAAAGTTAAATACAGCGCGTATAGCACGCTAGTGTAGTGCAATATTATTATTATAGGTGTAGATAAAGATATTATCTAGATAAACTACGTAGATGTAATCTAAGTACCCTCTTAAAGCTTTATTAATATAGGCTTAAAAACTTGCTAGGGCATTTATAAGCCTAAAAAGCATAACAAGATATTTAAAATGTCTATATTATATTCTAAAAGTAGTTTTCTACTTATCTTCTACTTTAATTCTTAGGCAATAGTAGGCGTTTTTAAGATTTAATGTTGTGTAGTAGCATACGCCTAATAGGCGGTCTAGTGTTTCTCTAATTAGAGAGAGTAGGCAACAATTTTTTATTATAATAATATTAAGGCCTTAATAATCTACGCAAAGGCAAAGAGTTCTATTTTTCTTTAGTATAAATAGTATTAGTGCGCCTGTAAAGCTAGTGCTGTAGTAAATTTATTTTTTATATAGTACTTTTTTAATATATTTAAAGAGCACTTAAAGCTTATAAAAAGAAAAAGTATAAAAAGGCTTATGAAGAAGTTCTTTTTCTTATTAAATAAAGATTGCGTAATTTAAGCTTTTTAGCTATAAAAAAGTTTTAGCAGCTTTATTATTAAAGATATTAGCGTAATTTTACAATATATTAAGTATGCGCTATACTTATACTATAAATACATTTAGTACGTGTACTTTAGGCTTAATACATATACTATTACTTTAAAGTACTCTTAGAAGGTAAGCTTTTAAATTTATAAGTCTTGCGTCTTTTAAAAATACTTTAGTAGCTACTAAGTTAATATTTGCTCTTATATATTCTTAACGCTACATCTGCCTTCTGCAGTTAATATAGATGCCTTCCTAGCTTAAGAAGAAGTTACTAAGTAGTAGTAGTGCTTTTTTTTGTTTACTTTATATGCAGTAACTTCTATAATATACTTTACACTATTATTATTTATTAAGTATAGCTAAAGCTTATATACTGCGTATATGTTTTGCCTTTAAAGTCTAATTTAACTTAAGTAGAGAAGTTCTGTATTTTAAATAGGTTTTAAATCTATTTTTATAGCTATTTTTTAACTAATAAAGCTAATATTTACTTATAAATTTAAAATAACTTAGAGTTCTTTTTCTGCTTTAGTTACTAAACGTGTGTAACACATACACTATATCTTTAGTAAAATATTTATTAGTATGTGCCTTACTAACTTTAAGTTTATAATAAGGCTTAACTTTTTTTATTTAGTTTATATTAACTAGGACCTTGTTAAGGTTGTTGCTTTAGCACTTATTAGTATAGTGTTTTTTCTTTTAGTACTTAAAATATATAACATTATTACTATTTTTATACTTTTTAGGTGCGTCTAGTATAGTAGCTATAGAAAAGTGTTTTTTTTTTATTTTATAAAAGTGCTCTAGTAAAGTAAATTATACGTGATAAGTACTTTACGCAAATTCTACTTAAGTATAAATTTAAGCATAATAAAGTTTTTTCTAGTTATAGGAATTTAATAGTAGTTAGTAATTATATACTATAGTTTAGGCTTCAGTTTTACAAAGAAGTACTAGACTTTTTATGCCTTAGTATATGTTAAAAGTTAATTTTTAAGAATATTAAAATTAGTTATAAATAATTAAATAGTTTAGTTTTTTTACTATATAGCGTGCGTATGTGTAATTACTGCTTTAAAGCTACAGTTAATAAAGTCTAAAAGTATGTTAAGTATATATTACTTAAAGTAGTTTTAAGTTAGTACTTCTTTTTTTACTTTAAAAAAACGCTTATAGTAAGCATACTAAAGCTTTTAAAAATCTACTTTAAGATACTATATTACTTAAATTACTTTATTATTATTTTTTTTAAATTTTTATAGTAGTAGCTAAAACACTACTTTGTAAAAATAAGTAAACTTATAATATTTTTTAAAGGTTTTGCTTTAGTATTTAGCTAGGTCTTTAGGTTTTAACGCGCGTTGCGTATATGTAGTAGGTGTTGCTTTAAGTATATTTTGCGCGCGGGATAATATAGTTAGTAGTATTAGTATATTTAGAATTTTCTTTTATTTAACTTCTTCTAGTTGTGCTACTTCTTTTTCTAACTCCTGTAATTATTATAAGGATTAAAGTTTATTACGTTACTTCTTTATAGCGTTAACGCGCTCTTTAAGCGTTGCAGGTGCACTTTAAGTGCGCTTTTTAGGCTTTTTAAGTATAGCCAGCCTTAATAAAGTTTAAGGGGGATTAAAGAGTATAAATGCAGTAGGGCTTTAACTTCTTTAATTGCCTTAAGTATTAAATTACGTTAAGGGAGCTATCTCTAGACTATTAGCCTATAGGAGGAGGTATTATTCTGTAAGGGGTGGCTTTAGGCAATAGTACTTGCTTCACACTACAGAAGTGGTAAGAGATGGCTCTAAAATAATAATAAGCAATAATACCTGCAGGTATCCTCGCAGGTAAGGAGCCCCTTATAAGCACAATTGCCGGTGGGCAAGCTAACGATAAGCGAGTTTAGCGGACCTAGTCAACACGCAACCATCCGTGACATAATTAGTAGAGAGTAGCTGCTTTTTACTTTTTTAGAAAACTTATTTTGACTACAATAACAACCACTACCTTTAATACCTTAAAAATAAATAAACTTACTAAAAAGCTTTTTACTAATTTAGTAAGCTAGGCTAGTATTCTTTGTACTAAAATAAACCTAGTTTTCTTAGTAAAAATTTTTTAGTTTGTATTTTTTATTATAGTATTACTATTAATATTCTTATACTACTAAAAAGTATTCTCTTGCTATTGTACGTGCGCTATGCATGCGCTGCACTCTATTTACAGCATTTAGTACCTTCCTCTTTAGCCTACTATCTTTAGAAAGTAAAGTAAGAAATAAATGCTTACTATATACTATATAAAAAAGTATTATCTTTGTTAATTTATTAATTAAGTTGTTATACACAAATTATGCTGTTAGTAAAAGTAATACCTAATTATTCTATTTCTTTCAAGCAAAAGTCCTTAAGTATTACTTTATTATTTAATTTTAATATTTAGTTTACCTATTTGTCTGTAGGTAAGAAGCTGTGCTTAACCTACGCTTTACTTATAATTAGTAGCATAATTCTATCTAAAATACTAGAGTAAAGATTAAACAATAATTAAATATAATGCTATTCTAAATTCTGTATTTTAAAATAATATATATTGAAAGTAAAACTCTATAAACTGTTTTATATTCTACATGTTTAATATAAGTATATAAATAACTATTTTTAAAAAGTATTTAATAGTTCTAAAAATTACATTAAATATGTAACTTAAACTATTCTTTGCCAATACTAGCTTTATAACAAAATCAAAGGTTACTTTTTTAAAGATTATATTAAAACCTAGTAGTAGTAATAACTAACTATACTTACTATACTTTGAAGGTTTACTTCTTTAGCATTTTATTTAAGTCTTTGCATAATCCTAAACATTATACGTTAGCTTTAGCTAATAATATAGCCTGTTAATCAGCTTATATATTTTATATATGCTAAAATAACCCGCTATGCGTGTGTTGGAATTCTATAATAAAATCTTCTACTTAATAGCTTGTTCTAGTAGAATATAAATTTAGCCTTTATATTTTTAGACTTTTTTAACATTAACGCGCTATACTTATACACTACTACTATTTTAATTATGTACTACTTGCCTAAGGTTCATAACTTACTACTAAGTAAAAGTGTTTTTTTATTATAACTAGCGCAGTTTATTTATTAAAGCTTCTAACTTTACTATTATAAGTTTACTACTAACTAATACTTTAGCTAGTAAGCGTAGTACGCATAGTGTACACCTTATAGCACTAGTAGTGCAGATACTTTTTATTTTATTAATATTAGCTATGTACGTCTTATATACGCTTTTTTAGCTATGCTAAGTTATATAACTTTGGATTTTACTATGCTCTTCTCTTGCTAAAAGCTTATTTTATAGTGTAAGCAATAGTTAAGTTAATTTTTTTTATTTTTAAGGTATTAAAGGTGGTGGTTGTTGTTGTAGTTAAAATAAGTTTTCTAAAAAAGTAAAAAGCAGCTACCCTCTACTAATTAGTCGCAAAAGTTAAAAAAAGATTATATGTAGTTAATAATATTTAAACAGTAAGTAGATAAAATCTACGCGCTAAGCGCTTAGAGCAGAAAAGCTTAGACTACTAAGCAAAATTAAGGTTAAAAAGTTTACTAAAAGTACTAAAAAAACAACACTAATTAAAACGTATTTAACAGTAATTACTAGCCTATAGCTAGCAACAAGATTATAATAGAAGTAGAGAAGGTAGAGAAAAGTAAGAACACGTACGTTACTGTAGTAGAAGCTTACAATACTTTATAAAAGCTTCTTACTTACTACTTTTTACTTTTAGGATTTCCTACACTATATAGTACTACATAGAAACAACTTATATATAAATAATATAATACTTAGACTATTTTTCTCTCTATTTAATACAAAAACTAATAGCTTATATTAAGTAAAGTTAGACCTTACTAGGTTACTATACAAGAAGCTATAGTAGTAAATTACAAAGCCCGCATTTACCTTTGTTAAGCAGCCTCCCTAGTTAGTTAAAGAGGAGCTGTTGGCAGTAGCTTTTATAGTAGTTAGGTGGACGCAGAGGTTAAATTCTGTTATTTATTAACACCTTATCGATTCGTCTAGTATCATAGATGTCAAGGTCACAATAGAGGTTGTGAAAGGCTTGTTTACCGGCGAGTCCATCAAATACGTTGCGCATATCAATAGTCTAAGACAGTTAGGTTAATAACAAGTTCTTTTATTTATAATCTACTTTTTTTAATAGTCTATTTGTAGAGTTTATATATCTTAGGCAGTACTTAACTTTAAAATTAAAAGCCCCTAAATACAGAGTTTAGCGTGCTTAACGCTAGTTTAGCTTCTATACAGCGCGTATAGAGCGTAGGTTATTATTATCCATTAATACCTCAATAGTATGTTAAGCACTTTTTAAATAGTATTGCTATTTCTTAAAACTTGTACAATAGCTAAAAGTTTAAAGTTGTATACTTAATAGTTTAGCTTAGCGTTTTGCAGTTTTTATAATTCAAATGCAACAAAATATAATTTTTTATCTTTAAATAGTTAAGATAGTATGCCTGAAATAGCAAAAATAAAAGTATTTATTTTAATACAAATTACACGTATATTGTTAAAGTAACGCAAAATAAGCGCATATATAAAGCGTTGCTTTAGCCTTAAAAAGGCAGTATGCATGTCCCTATTCTAATAGAATGCCTATTTCCTTTTTTAAATATCTATAAAATGTGCTGTTTCTATAGCATAGTTTTTAATTAAACGCTAGTAAAAGTTTGTAAATTCTAGAAAGAACTATAGTTTCTTAATGCTAGTTAGTGTAGGCTACTACTTAATAGTAGCAACGCGCGCTAGATCTACGTAAATGCTGCTCTTTATAACTATAAATTTCAAAAAATAAACTTTACTTAAAGTAAATATACAGTTTCTAAGATTTACGTATAACTCTACTTTTTATAAAAAGTTAAGTACAGCGCGTATAGTACGCTAGTGTAGCGTAATGTTGTTGTTGTTATAGGTATAGATAAGAATATCATCTAAATAAACTACGTATATATAATCTAAGTACCTTTTTAAAGCCTTATTAATGTAAGCTTAGAAGCTTGCTAATGCATTTAGAAGCCTAAAAAGCATAATAAAATATCTAAAATGTTTATATTATGTTTTAAAGGCAGCCTTCTACTTATCTCTTGCTTTAATCCTTAAATAATAGTAGGCGTTTTTAAAATTTAATGTTATATAGTAGCATGCGCCTAATAGGCAGTCTAGTGTTTCGCTAATTAAAAAGAGTAAGCAATAATCTTTTATTGTAATAGCATTAAGACTTTAATGATCTACGCAAAGGTAAACAGTTTTATCTTTTTTTAGTATAAATAGTATTAAAACGCCTATAAAGCTAGTGCTAGAGCAAATCTTTCCCTTCTTTAGTATTTTTTTAATATATTTATAGAGCACTTAAAGCTTACAAGAAGAGAAAGTATAAAACAAGCTCTAAGAAGGTTCTTTTTCTTATTAAATAAAATTGTGTAATTAAACTTTTTATTTATAGAGAAGTTTTAGCAGCATTATTATTAAAGACATTAGCGTAGTCTTATAATGTATTAAGTATACTCTAAACCTACGCTGTAGATACATTTAGTATATATGCCTCTAGCTTAATGCTTACGCTATTACTTTAAAGTACTTCTAGAAAGCAAGTTTTTAAGTCTGTAAGTTTTATATTTTTTTAGAATACTTTAGTAGCTACTAAGTTAATGTTTGCCCTTATATATTTTTAATACTATATTTATTTTTTGTAGTTAATATAGATACTTTTCTAGCTTAAAAAAGAGTTGCTTAGTAATAGTAGTGCGCTCTTTTTGTTTACTCTATACGTAGTGACTTTTATAATGCGCTCTATGCTATTATTATTTATTAAGCGTAGCTAAAGCTTATAAACTACATATATTTTCTACTTTTCAAGTCTAATTTAACTTAAGTAGAGAAGTTTTGTATTTTAAATAAGTTTTAGATTTATTTCTATAGCTATTTTTTAACTAATAGGGCTACTATCTACTTATAAGGCTAAAACAATATCAAGTTTTTTTTCTTTAGTTGCTAAACGTGCGTAACACATACATTACATTTCTAGTAAAATGTTTATTAGTATACACTCTACTAACTCTTAGTTTATAGCAATGCTTAATTTTTTCTTATCTAGTTTATATTAACTGAGACTTTATTAAAGTTGCTGCTTTAGCACTTATAAGCATAGTATTCTTTTTTTTAGCACCTAAAGCATGTAATACTATTGCTGTTTTTTTTACTTTTTAAGTGCGTCTAGTGTAGTAGCTATAAGAAAGTTTTTTTTTTATAAAAGTATTCTAGTTAAGCTAATTATATATAATAAGTACATTGCACAAATTCTACTTAAGTATATATTTAAATATGATAAAGTTTTCTTTAGTTATAGAAATCTAATAGTAGTTAGTAATTACGTATTATAGTTTAAGCCTTAGTTTTTTAAATAAGTACTAGACTTTTTATACCTTAGTATATGTTAGAAGTTAATTTTTATAAATGTAAAGATAAGTTGTAAATAATTAAATAGTTTAGTTTTTCTACTGTATAGCGTGCGCATGCGTAGTTACTACTTTAAAGCTATAGTTAATAAAGTCTAAAAGTTAGTTAAATATATATTACTTAAAGTAGTCTTAAGTTAGCACTTCTTTTTTTACTTTAAAAGAATGCTTATAGTAAGTATACTAAAGCTCTTAAGAGTCTGCCCTAAGGTACTATATTACTTAAATTACTTTATTATTATTCTTTGTAAATTCTTATAGTAGTAGCTAAAACACTACTTTGTAAGAATAAGTAAACTTATAATATTCTTTAAAAGTTTTACTTTAGTATTTAGCTAAGTTATTAAGTTTTAATACGTATTATATATACGCAGTGCGTAGCACTTTAAGTGTACTCTACACACAGAGTTATATAGTTAGTACTATTACTATATCTAGAATTTCTTTTTATTTAACTCTTTCTAGTTGTGCTACTTTTTTTTTAACTTTTATAATTATTATAAAGATTAAAGTTTATTATATTACTTTTTTATAGCATTAATGCGCTCTTTAAGCTTGCTAGTACGCTTTAGGTGCGCTCTTTAGGCTCTTTAAGTGTAGCGGGCCTTAATAGAGTTTAAAAAAGAGTTAGAAAGTTTAAATACAGCAGAGCTTTAGCTTCCCTAATTGCCTTAAGTGTTAGATCGCGTTAAGGGAGCTATCTTTAGACTATTAGCTTAATGTAAAGTATTATTCTGTAAGAAGTAGCTTTAGGCAATAGTACTTGCTTCACACTATAAAAGATACTAAAAAATAGCTCTAAAATGATAACGTATGTATATTTTAAGCAATAATACCTATAGGTATTCTTGCAGGTAAAGAGCCACTTATAAGCATAATTGCAGGTGGGCAAGCTAGCAATAAGCAAGCTTAGTGGATCCAGCCAACACGCAACTATCCGTGACAATAGCACAACAAGGAGCGTGTTCTACACGTGACTTATATGCACTTAAAACGCGTGTTACTTATAAATTAAACGCGTTATAAGCTGCTGTGTATTTATAGTTTTAATTTCTATAGCGTTGTTATTAGCTTTAGACTTTTAAGACAACCTTTTAATATAACCACACATTTTGTAGACACCTTTTTAGTAAAAAAAGATTTATTGCTAATAACAGGTATCTAGGCTTATGCCCTATTATTTAATATTACCGGCACGCAATTAGTGTGTCGCATGTTTAAACAAAAATAAAGATACATAATATTTCTTTAACTAACTTTCTTAACTAATAACTATTTACTACTAACTATTTACTACTAACTACAACTTCTGTTGTCCTGTTGCTATTTTAGTAGTATTGTAGTTACGGCGTTTAGTGCTTATTCTTAAATATAAATATATAATAATAGTATTACTATTTATATATAGCTCTTCTATTTTAAAAGGTAACTTATGAAATCCTTCTTTTAATTAGTTTATCTTAGCTACTTAATAGCTATTTTAACACGCCTTTACTCTTTATAAAGCTACTTCTAAGTTTCTTTACTAAGGTAATATTTATATAAGAGAAGATTGCTAACGTAATATACTTTTACTATACTTAGACTATAAATATACGTAGTATATATAGTGTACTAGCTAAACTAGCCTTTTATAGTCCTTATTATAACCTTAATATCTAGAATACTAAACGCATTAAAAATGTCTTAACTACAGTTATATTTTAACCTTTATACTAACTTAACTACTATAAAGACTATTACTACTAGCTTCTTTTTAACTAATAGAGGTAGCTACTTAACAGTAGTAAACGCTAGCTTTGTAATCTACTACTATAGCTTTTAGTATAGTAACTTAGTGAAGTCTAACTTTACTTAATATAAGCTATTAGTCTTTATATTAAAAGAGGAGAAGAATAGTCTAAGTATTAAATTATTTATAGACAAGTTGTTTATATATAGTACTATATAGTATAGTGTTATAAGTAACAGGAAGGATTCTCTCCTTAACGTACAAACGACGGTTGAAGGACAACTAGCCTCTACGTCAGAAGGCAATGATCCGCACGGGGCGCAGGGATCACGTAATTAGCATCCCGCTAAGACAGGACCTCCGAGAGGCCGCTGCTTAAAGAGAGGCTAACACCCTCCTTAACCTCCCTTTTAAATTAAAGGCACAGGAGAACACAAGACAAAAGCAATAAGTATAAAAATATAATAAATTTTATTATTATACTTATTATAGTAAACTTAAATAGTTTATTTTTAATATAAATTATTACCTAGTTATTTTATTTTTTATAGAATTAGTATTATTTACTTTTAGTTAACATTAATAATTCTTTTTTACTTAAATTTACATTTATAATACTTCATAAACTACTTTATATATTAGCCTTGCCTTAACACAAATTAAGACTAAGTAAGTATAAACTAACTTTATATAATACTTTAACTACTTAAGATTTTAGTAAACAATTTAACTAAAAGGTTACCTAATTAAGATTTATAATAGTATCTTAAGGAATTGCTTTAAATAATATAGCCTAGAGTCTAGAACTTTCTACGCTAAACTAACTAACGTTTAAAAATAATAAGATACTTAACGCATTTAACTCTAACGCTAAAAATAACTTAAAAATATAAAAAATTAGGAATTTTAAGTAATAGGCTTATGTTTAGGCATAGCATGTAGCTTTAATAATAAATATAATTTATTAGCTTCCAAATTAGCTAATAGCTACTTTAAATAAACAACTTATTGCTAGAAAAAAGCTTTAAATAGCACTACTTAAGAAGTATAAAAAAGTAAAAAAAACTACAAATATTGTTTACTTATACTATCTTATAATATAAGTATAATGAAGTTTTTACTAACTTAAAAAAAATCTTTATAGTAAGTATATATATTAAAAAAAAGCTTTCAACTAAATATAACTTTATATAAGTAACTACTTACTAAATACAAAATATAAAAAGACGAAAGCTAAAACATAAGCTTTATTTATAAGTTAGATAAAGTTTAAATAAGAAATAAAATATATTATTAGAAAAGTAGACGCTAACAACTAGACAAAAGAGAAATTACTCGCCTAAGGCAGACTACGTTAGTATTAGCATACATAGCAGAATTTAAACAACTATAAGTATAAATTGATTAAAATAATAAAGCACTTTAAACAGTATTTAAAGTAGGCCTAAAAGAATATATTAAAAATAGTTTTATATACTATAATAAGCTTAACATACTATACGTGCTAATTAAGCTAGCTATATATATCAATAACAGGCTCTAAGAACAACACAATTAAAAAAACACTTTTAACCTAGCTTAGCTAATATAAAAAAGCAACATAGTAGGTATAATAAAAATAGTTATATTATTATAAGTAGTAAAGTGCAAAAGAAGGCTAAATATAAAAATACTTAAAAAAGAGAGTAGAATAGCTTCTTTAAAAAAAAAACGCTAGAAGCGTTATAATATTAAAGCATATCTTTAATATAGTAAAGTTAAACACTTTGCCTAAAACTACAATAAAGAACAAGTTAAATAAGTAGCTTTTAAAATTAAAATAATTAAGTAAAGAATACTATACTTAGTTTAAATAGAACTAAATAATAACTTAAGCAACTTAGACTTCTATAAAAAAGCACGCATAATAAACAGCTATAAAATTATACTATAACTTAGACTAAATAACAAAGTTCTTACTTTAAGTAAACCTAAGCTAATAAATTAAAAAGTTAAAAATAAAGTGATACTAAAATAATTAGCTAATAACTATTATTAAGTATGTAAAATAATAATGCACTACGCTAATAAGTATATAATGAAAAAAAACTATAATTACTAACATAGACGCTTAAGAAGTTAGTTATTAGGCAATATACTAATAGTCTTACTTTATTAATCTAGTAGCTAAAGTTAAGGACTAAAAAGCTAATAAAGTTTAAGGTACTAAAAAGTATAAAAAGTTGTGCTAGTATAACTATTTATTTTTAAGGTGTCAAAGGTGGTGGTTGTTGTTGTAGTCAAAATAGGGTTTCTAAAAAAAGTGAAAAGCAGCTACCCTTTACTAATTAGTCGCAAAAGTCAAAAAAAAGATTATGTATAGTTAATATGATTTAAATAGTAAGTAAATAAAGTCTACGCGCTAAGCGCTTAGAGTAGAAAAGATTAGACTACTAAGCAAAAATTAGAGTTAAAAAAATTTGCTAAAGGTACTAAAAAACAACATTAATTAAAACGTGTTTAACAGCAATTACTAGCTTATAGCAAGCAACAAAATTGCGATAGAGATAGAGAAAAAGGGTAAGAATATATACGTTACTACAGCAAAAGCCTGTAATACTTTTTTATAAAAGCTTTTTACTTACTACTTTATACATTTAGAATTTCTTATACTATACTATACTGTATACAAATAACTTGCATATAAATAATATAATACTTAAACTATTTTTTTTTAATATAAAACGTAAAGTTAGACCTTACTAAGTTACTATACTAAAAGCTATAGTAGTAAATTACAAAGCTAGCATTTACTATTATTAAGTAGCTACCTTTATTAGTTAAAAAGGAGCTAGTAGTAATAGTTTCTATAGTAGTTAAGTTAGTGTAGAGGTTAAAATATAACTATAGTTAGAACATCTTTAATACGTTTAGTATTATAGATGTTAAGGTTATAATAAAATATAAAAGGCTAGTTTAGCTAGTATACTATATACACTACGTATATTAATAGTCTAAGTATAGTAAAAGTATATTACTTTAGTAATCTTTTTTTGTATAAATATAACTTTAGTATAAAAACTTAAAAGTAGCTTTATAAAAAGCAAAGGCGTATTAAAACAGCTATTAAGTAGCTAAGATAAACTAATAAGTAGAAAGATTTTATAAGTTACTTTTAAAAATAGAAAAGCTATATATAAATAAGAATACTATTATTATTTATTTATATTTAAGAATAGGCACTAAATGCTGTAACTGCAACACTACTAGAATAGCAACAGCACAACAAAAGTTGCAGTTAGCAGTAAATAGTTAGTAGTAAATAGTTATTAGTTAAGAAAGTTAGTTAAAAAGATATTGCGCATCTTTGTTTCTATTTAAACATGCGACACACTAATTGCGTGCCAGCAATACTAAATAAGAGGGCATAAGCCTAGATACTTGTTATTAGCAATAAATCTTTTTTACTAAAAAGGTGTCTAAAAAATGTGTGGTCACATCAAAAGGTTGTCTTAAAAGGCCGAAGCCAGCTAGTATAACTATAAGCTTAATTACAAGTTCTGTAAAAAGAAAAAAAAGTGTAGAGTAGACTAAAACTAGTACTACTACCTAAACTTGTAAGTAGATAAATACTTAGCAGATAAGTGTTACCTCTATTAACTTAAAAAAGTAGAGATCTACTACTAACTCTTATAAATGCAATGCAGGGATAAATGCAACTTCTATTAATAGTAACTAAAAAAAGTATAATAAGTAGATAACTACTATTATATTACTTTATTATTAAATATTTATAAGGCAGCAGACTGCTTAATTTACAAAGTAAAAAAGCTAGAGCTAACAGAAGAAGCCTTAAGGCAAGAGATACTTTACTAAAACTTTAATTAAAGCTTCTATTATAATAATAGTTACTGAATATACTATAGCACTAAGTATAGTGCAGGCTACTTTCCTAAGAAAAAAAAAAGTAAGTAGGTAAAGAACTAAAATACAACTAAAGACAGAGTTATACTAGTAATAGTATACTTAAGATAACTTTAAAGAAGGTACAAAATACTCATAGTTAAGTAAAGTAGTTAATTATAACTAAATATATATATAGTTAGATTATGCAGGCGCTTATAAATAGTAGGGCTATATAAATAATAATCTTCTTATAAGTAGTAGAGAAATACGAGATACTATATCAAGTTAAAAAAAACCAATTCTAATAGTACTAGCTAACAAGAAACTTATAAGATATAAAGATAGCATAATATAGTTAGAGAATAAATTAATAAAGCTACAAATAGTAGGCATAGAGTGCTAGATAAATATTGATATTATAAATTTAAAAGAACTAAATATATTAGTTAGTTATAACTAGCTAAATATGTATAACTCTACTATTAACTAGCATAAAAAGAATAATACTTAAAAAAGAACTTATATATAAAGTTGCTAGAGTACGCAAAAAGATACGCTTAAAAAATTAAAGCTTAACTTAAAATAGAAGATTTAGCAAAATTTTACTACATAAAATTAAAAAAATTTATATAAAGAATTTTTAAAAAATAAAAGTTATTGAAATAAAGTAGGTTGCAACTATAAAAGCAAGACTTTTACTACTAGAAATACTAAGAGAGTATTATACTAACAAGTTTAAGAAACTTTTTAAAGAAAATAAAGCTATGAAGCTAGTAGACTATTAAGATTATAATTATAAAATTATTTTAGATAATAGAGCTAAGCTAAACCTAAAACGAATATACTTAATATTGCCTACGCATAATGCTAAGCAAAAGGATTATATCTAAAAGAATTTAAAAAAAGACTTTATTTAAATAAAATTAAGCCTAATAGCCTTACTTATTTTATTTATTAAAAAGCTTAATAAGAAGTAGTAACTATGTGTTACCTAAAAGAGGTTAAATAGCATAACACAAAAAACTAATATCTCTTACTACTAATAATAAAGCTTATAGATTAACTTTAAAGAGCTAAGTAGTTTATATAACGTAATATCTAAAAAGAATTTTACTAGATTAGAATTAAAGAAGGTTATAAGTAAATAATAGTATTTAAGATAAAGTATAAACTATTTAAATACATAGTTATGCCTTTTAGATTAATAAACACACTAGTAACTTTTAAATTAGTTATTAATAATGTACTTTAGAAATGCTTTAGAATCTTTAATACAGCGTACCTAGACAATATACTAGTATACTTTAGTAAAATGCTTAAAGAACATGTTAAGCATGTTAAGAAAGTACATAGGAAGCTTAAGAATTATAAGCTATACTTATAGCTAGTGAAGTGCAAATTCTATAATAAAAAGACAGAATATTTAGGCTTTATAATATTTATAAAGGGAGTAAAGATAGATTTAAAAAAGATTGCAGCTATATAAGAATAGCCAAAACTAAAAATAGTATTAAATACATAATTTTTATTTAAAATTTACTAACTACTATTTAAAGTTTATTAAAAATCACTTAAAGATTACTACACTATTCTCAAAAATTATAAAGAAAAAAATAAGATTTACTTGAAATAAAAAATAATAGAAAGCATTTAATTTAATTAAACAAATACTCTTTAAGGCACTTGTAATAGTGATATATAACTTAAAATAAAAAACATAAGTTAAGACTAACTTATTAAATTATACACTAAGAGCTATATTGTTATAGTAGTCCCTAAATAAGAAATTAAGACTAGTATTTTATTATTTAAAGCAGTTCTCTAATGCAGAACTTAATTTTAAGGTTTAAAATCAAAAGATACTAAAAGTAGTTAATTTTTTTGAATTGTAGGAAGTCTATTTATTAAAACTACTACACTAGATTAAAGTTTTTACTTATTACTAGAACTTAGAAGAATTTATAATAATAAAGAAACGTAACTAATAATAAGTTTAATAAGCTAAGCTACTAGCTTAGTTTAACTTTAAGATAACCTACTGCGCTAGAATACTTAATAAAGCAGTAGATACCTTAAGTAGGAGATTTAACCTACGCAAAGAAAGTTATTTATTTTTAAGGTGTTAAAGGTGGTGGTTGTTGTTGTAGTTAAAATGGGGTTTTTAAAAAAAGTAAAAAGCAGCTACCCTCTACTAATTAGTCGCAAAAGTTAAAAAAAAAGATTATGTATAGTTAACAAGATTTAAACAGTAGGTAAATAAGGTCTACGCGCTAAGCGCTTAGAGCAGAATAGCTTAGACTACTAAGCAAAAATTAAGGTTAAAAAAATTTGCTTATGGTACTAAAGAACAACACTAATTAAAACGAGTTTAACAGCAATTGCTAGCTTATAGCTAGCAACAAGATTGTAATAGAGATAGAGGAGGAGGATAAAAACACATACGTTACCGCAGTAGAAGCCTATAATACTTCTTTATAAAAGCTCTCTACCTGCTGCTTCTTACTTTTAGAATTTCTTACACTACATAGTACTACATACAAACAACTTACATATAAATAATATAATACTTAAACTATTTTTCTCCCCTTTTAATACAAAGACTTATAGCTTATATTAAAACTAAGTTACTATACTAGAAGCTATAGTAGTAGATTACAAAGCTAGCGTTTACTATTATTAAGTAGCTACCTTTGTTAGTTAAAAAGGAGCTAGTAGCAATAGTCTCTATAGTAGTTAAGTTAGTATAGAGGTTAGAATATAACTATAGTTAAAACATCTTTAATGTATTTAGTATTATAAATGTTAAAGTTATAACAAGGACTATAAAAGGCTAGTTTAGCTAGTACACTATATATACTACGCATATTAATAGTCTAGGTATAGTAAAAAAATATTACTTTAGCAATTTTTTCTTGCGCAAATACAACTTTAGTAAAAAAACTTAAAAGTAGCTTTACAAAAATTAAAGGCGTGTTAAAATAGCTATTAAGTAGCTAAAATAAATTAATAAGCAAAAAATTTTTATAAGTTGCTTTTAAAGATAGAAGAGCTATGCATAAATAGTAATACTGTTATAATTTATTTATATTTAAAAATAGGCACTAAATGCTGCAACTGTAATACTGCTAAAATAGCAACAGCACAACAGAAGTTGTAGTTAGCAGTAAATAGTTAGCAGTAAATAGTTATTAGTTAAAAGAGTTAGTTAGAGGGATATTGCGTATCTTTGTTTCTGTTTAAACATACGACACACTAATTACGTGCTAGCAATGCTAAACAAGGGGGCATAAGCCTAGATACTTGTTGTTAGCAATAAATCTTTTTTTACTAAAAAGGTGTCTACAAAATGTATGGTTACATTAAAAGGTTGTCTCAAAAGGCTGAAGCTAGCAAAGAAAGTTATAAAAAACTATATTATACTATATTTAAAAAGATGCTAAATAGCAGTTTATATTATAACTAGCTAGAACTAGCTAGAGTAGCTAGAATAGCTAAGGTAGCTAAGTAAGTAGAAACACTACAATAGTAGAACTAGTAGAAAGCAGCTAACTCGTAGTTTAAGCCTAAAGAAAATAGCTCTAATAAACTACTATAAAATAAATAAGAGTACTAGGATATACTTTAAAGAAATAAAATATATACACTTTTGTATATAAGATTAAGTCTTATTAAAGACCTATATAAGTCTTTAAAATATAAACATATAGTAATTAAGAAAATAGTAAAGTAACTAGCTAAGGTGTTTATAATACTACGCCTATAAGTAAAAGTGTAAAATGTTTTAAGTAGCTATTTAGCTTATTACTAAAACAAGCTTAAAAGATATAAGCTTTATAGCTTATTGCAACTTTTCTAGCTACTAATAAAACTATAGAGTAGTATAATAATAGACTTTTTAGCAAAGCTTTAAAAATGATTAAAACTAAAATAAGCTTAACTTTGCAATACTATTTTAGTAATTATTAATTATATAACTAAGGTAGTAAAGTTAGTACTTAAAAACAAAACTATAAAAGTAGAAAGCTAGGCGTATAAAGTTATAAAAGTACTAATGTTAAAGCATAAAATACCTAAAAAGTTTGATACTAATTGTAACAAACTATTAACGTCTAAGTATTATAATATATTTCTAGCAAAATTAAGTATAAAAAACAAGCTATTAACTAGCTTTTACTCTAAGCTAGATAGCTAGACAGAATAAATAAACAAAATACTAAAATAGTATTTAAAAATATACGCTAACAAGCTGCAAGATAATTAAGTTAAATTCTTACTAATAGAATAATTAGTTTATAATAATACAAAGTTAGTAACTATAAAGCACTTACTATACTATATAAACTATAAATATAAGCTAGCTGCTTATTAGAATTTAAAGAATATTAAGAGTATTATAGTAGGCATAAATAATAAAGCCTGCTTAATGCAAAAGCTATATAAGAAATTAAGTAAAAATATAGCTTATAAAAACTCTATAATAGCCAAGGCAGCTAATAAGTAAATAATTAAAAGACTAACTTTTAAAAAAAAAGATAAAGTTTTTCTATTATAATAGAACTTAAAAACTAAGCTACTAAGCAGAAAGCTAAATAACCTCTAAGTAGAACTATTTAAAATTCTAGAGAAAATAAGCAATATAAACTATAAACTCTAATTGCTACTAAGTATACACGTTTACTTTGTTTTTTACAAAAAATCTTAGAAAGAGCACCTCTAGATACTAAGCTAGCTACTAATATAAAGCTTAAAGATAACAAGTACAAAGTTAAAAAGATTAAGAACTTAGAAAAAATTAGTTGTTAGTAGAAATACTTAGTTAAGTAGTAAGAATAGCTAGAAAGCTAAAATACGTAGAAACTAAAGAAAAATTCAATATACTATAAGTTATAAGTACTTACGTACTATTAAAAAAACGTAGAGAAAAAAGAACTAAGTCTTTAAAAAAAAAGTAATTAGAAAAAAAATTAAAGAAAATATTAGCTTATAACTAGCTTAACTAAGTTAATAGTCTAGATAGTGATAGTTTAGTTATTAAAAAGTCTATACTAAAAGTAAAGTTCTCTTTAGCTTGCTCCTTTATACAATTCTAAAGATTTAAAATAGCAAGATTTTAATTAGTAAGTAATTACTTTTATACTTTGGTCTTTAAGAGCTCTAGCTTACCTTAAGCTAATTAAGCTTTTAAATACATAACTTTAAGGCGCTTTTTATACTTTTTATACTAAACCTTTTTCTACTTTTCTTTAAAAATGAATAAACTATACTCTACTTATATAAAAATATAACTAGTATAACAGCTAGTTACAGTGTTTACAAAATAGTAAAATTTCTTTACCTTACACTACTTGCAATATAAAGCTATTTTTAAACTTAGCTTTTTTACATAATTAGCACAAGTATAATACTTAAAAGTAGAATTTTATAAATAAAAATAGTAGAAAGATAGAACTTTAGGTATAGTCAGAAAAGCGTAAAAAGAAATAAGTGTATAATATAATAAGTATACTAAGACTTTATATATAGCTAGCAATTTAATGCAAAGCATAAGAAAACAATAATCTAGAATATTAAAATTTTACGCCTAAGAAAGGGGATAATAGTGTAAGTAATAAGAAGAATTTTCTTCTTAATATACAAATAATAGTTCAAAGACAACTAGCCTGTATATTAAAAAGTAGTAGTTTGCGTAGAGCGCTAATTACGTAATTACTATTTTACTAAAGCTAGCTATCTAGAATAGTTATACATAAAGGGATAGCAGCGCTATTATATACTTTTTTTTAAGAAAAGATATATAGAATAGTAGGACAAAGGCAATAAGTATAAAATTGTGTTAAATCTTATTATTATACTTATTATAGCTAACTTAAATAGTTTATCTCTTACACAAATTATTCACTAGTTTTTTATTTTTTTATAAAATTAGTTTTGTTTACTTTTAGTTAATATTGATAACTTTTTTCTACTTAAAATTACTCCTACAATACTTTACAGACTACTCTATACATTAGCCTTGCTTTAACACAAATTAAGACTAGATAAGTGTAGATTAACCTTATGTAACAGCGCGTTTACTATATTTTTTACCCAAAACCCTTAAAAAAAAGCACTTCTAGATACTAAGCTAGCTATAAACATAAAGCTTAAAGATAATAAGTATAAGGTTAAAAAAATCAAGAACTTATGTAAAATTAGTTTTTAGTAGAAATACTTAGTTAAGTAGTAAGAATAGCTAAAAAGCTAAAATACTTAAAAACTAAAAAAAAACTTAATAAACTATAAGGTATAAGTACTTAAGTACTATTAAAAATATTTAGAGAAAAAAGGACTAAGTCTTAAAAGAGAAAGAAGTAATTCAAAGAAAAATTAAAGAAAGCGTTAGCTTATAACTAGCCTAAGTTTGTTAATAGATTAAGTAGTAATAGTTAAATTATTAAAAAGTCTATACTAAAAGTAAAGTTCTTTTTAGCTTACTCCTTTATACAATTCTAAGATTTAAAATAGCAAAATCTTAATTAGTAAATAATTACTTATATGCTTTAGTCTTTAGAAGCTTTAGCTTACTTTAAGCTAACTAAGCCTTTAGACGTGTACTTTTAAAATAAATTTTATACTTTTTATACTAAACTTTCTTCTACTTTTCTTTTAAAATAAATAAACTTTACTCTACTTGTTTAAAAATATAACTAGTACAACAACTAGTTATGGTATTTATAAAATAGTAAAAGTTTTTTACCTTACACTACTTATAATAAAAAACTATCTTTAGACTTAGCTCTTTTATATAATTAGTATAAGCATAATACTTAGAAGGAAAGTTTTATAAGTAAGAATAGTAAGAAGATAAAACTTTAAGTATAGTTAAGAAAGCGTAAAGAAAAATAAGCGTATAATGTAATAGGCATACTAAAACCTTAGATATAGCTAGCAATCTAACATACAGCATAAAAAAATAATATTTTAGAGTATTAAGATAATATGCCTAAGAGGGGGGATAGTGTTATAAGTAACAGGGAGGATTCTCTCCTTAACCTATAAGTAAGAGTTAAAGGTTAACTAGCTACAACGCTAGAAGGTAATAATCTACGCAGGGCGCTAGTCACGTAACTACTATCTTACTAAGGCTAGCTATCTAAGATAGCTATGCATAAAAGGATAGCAGCGCTATTATAAACTTCCCTCTAAGAAAGGATGTATAGAATAGCAGGACTAAGGCAATAAGTATAAAGATGTAACAAATTTTATTATTATACTTGTTATAGTTAAATTAAATAGTCTATATCTTACATAAATTGTTAACAAGTTATTTCATTATTTACAAAATTAGTATTGCTTACCTATTAGTTAATATTAATAACTCTTTTCTACTTAAAATTACTCCTACAATACCTCACGGACTACTGCATACATCAGCCTCGCTTTAGCACAGACCGAGCCTAGATAAGTGTAGACCAACTCCGTGTAACATCTAGGTTATAAGCCTAGATTAGGCTGCCTCTAAGTCTACTACAAACAAATAGAAAGCAGAGACCTCTACCTCTAAGTTAATAGTAGAACAAGCAACTAAGCCTTGGAGATTGAATCCGCAACAGCTTGTGCTACTATTAACTTAGAGGTAGAGGTCTCTGCCTTCTACTTGTTTGTAGTAGACTTAGAGGCAGCCTAATCTAGGCTTATCACCTAATAGAGATTGAAGAGGAGGTGCGGAAGTAGAACAATAAGAATACGAGAATAAATAGAGACTAGGGATAGAATGTGCTAGACTAACTTATATTATGCAGTTACTTATTGTAATTTATATTGTTCTTTCTTTTAGTTTCTAACTATAATCCCTACTATAGTCTATATATACTGTTAAATAATATTTTTAGAAAGATCTATACTTACGCAATAGCTTGCGTAGTAAATAATGCAATTTCTTGCAATCTTATGTAATTTTACGTAATAGATTGCGTAGTTGCTGTTAATTAATTAATTAAAATAGAAAGTAGTACTGGTAGCGTAATAGCTTCTAGTAATTCATTAATTGTAGGTTAAACGTAGATCCTAAGTGTAATCTTGAACACCTAGATTCTATAAAGAAACAGCTAAGTAACTTAATCCCTAAAACGTCTTTTAAACTAGGAAGCTGTTTTGCTAGTAATTTAAGATATATTAACTAGATTTGTACCTAGTAAAAAATCTCTAATTTTATTAGAACTTGTAGCCTTTGTAAGACTATCTGCTAGTAAGCAGCTTATATCCTAATACACTAGCTTAATTTGTTCTGCTTCTACCTTCTTGCATACAAAGTAGGATTGTACATTAATGTGCTTTGTTCTAGCGTAGTAGGCGGGATTTTTTAATAGTTGTATTGCGCTTTAGCTGTTAGAGTAAATTGTAGCAGCTTCCGTTAATTTGACTTAAAATAGCTGCTTTATCTTGTTGATAAATTAAAATAAATAAATACTTTGTTTAGTTGCTTCTTTATAGGCTATAAACTTAGCTTCTACGCTTAATAAAGCTAATGTTAGTTGCAACTTGAATAGCTAAATTTAGCACTAAAAGATTTGTTAATGAAGAGTAGAAATATATATCTCAAAGTAGATCTCCTGCTATGTTTATTACCTCTCTAATCTAGATTACTAAAGCCTATTAAATTATTTTAAGGCTCTGCTTTTAATAGTGCAGATTATGTAGAATTATATAGTCAGCCTATTTATTAAGTTTAAGCTATATAGCTCTATAATTAATTTAAGCTGCTAAATTGCTTAGTACTTAGATTATCTATAAATCTTAATAGCAGATTTACTACATAAGTTATATTAGGCCTAGTAAAAAATAATAAACAAAATAGAGAGCTAATTTGTTATTAATATATCTTAATGTCTTTTAGCGTAGCTTTTAATTTATTCTTTTTTAGCTTTATATTCTACTAGAGCAGTAATTTTTTAGGCTTAGTTTCTTACTTATTTTATTTAGCTAGTAATCTTTAAGCGTAATATTCTAAAGTAAAAAAGGTTAATTAATTTAACCTAATTACCTGTACTCCTAAAAACTTAGATACGTTGCCTAGGTCTTTAATTTCAAGGTCTAATACATTTAAAAGATCTTTTAATCATTAAGCTATTTTATACTTATTTGCTTTAATTGTAAGCAGATTATCTACATAACTTATAAGTATAATTTTCTTTTTAATATTAATATACAAAGCTGTATTAATAGACAGAGATTTAAATTGTAGTTAGCCTAGTAGGCTAGCTAATAGCTATTGCTATTGTCTGCTAGCTTATTTTAAACTATAAAAGCCTTATTAAGTAAGTAGACATGCTAAGGATACTTTTAATTTTAAAAACCTTTTAATTATTTAATATAAATTGTTGTATTAATTAAATCGTTTAGAAACGCTTATTTAATATCCTAGCTTTTAATTAGCTATTTAAGCGTAGTAGCTGATAAGATTAATAGCCTTATTAGATTAGGCCTTATAGTATTAGCAAAATTATCTTTATAATTAACGCTAAACTCTTATTAAAAGCCTTTAATAACCTAGCGTGCTTTACAGTTATAGTTATTGTCTTGTTAGTACTTTTTATTTAGAACTTAATAACTTCTTAGAACTAATTAACTTGCAGGCTTCAGTACTAGTAACTTATTATTATTATTTTATAATTAATTTAGTTTTTTTTTTATTGCTACTAAATATTGCTTCTTATTCTTGTAATTAAGCACTTAATAAAAGTTTCTTAGATAATTTACATTCTTAAAAGTAAAGTAAATATCTTCTAAAATTATGTTCTTAAAAAAAGTAGCTTCTATAGTTAGAGCTAATTATAATTATTTAGCCTTAATTTCTATTAAAATAATTAAATTGCTCCTTCAATCTCTTATTCATTCTAAAAGCTTTTATTTAGTGTTTTAATTGTTTACTTGTTTATTCTAATTAATTTAGTTAGGATCTTAATTATTTTCTTACTGCAGCTTCAAATTATAGGAAACTTAATTATTAAATACTTCTTTTTAAATCCTAACCTCTTTTGCAGTTGTAATCTTGTTCAATTTAAGATTAATAAAGTAATATAAACTATTACTAAGGTAGCTAGTAAGATAATACAGCTTAACTCTACAATTAAGTTTACTAAAGAATTCTTTTAGCTCCTTCTTGTATGCTAGAAATCTCTAGATCCTAATATTACTAATCTTTCGTTTATAGCAACACTTAGCTTTAAAAGGCGTCTAGTAACTTATAGAACTGTATAAGGTCTTATTATATAAGTACACTACTATAAGTAGAGCTTCTACCCACAACTTTGTAGGCATATTTAACTTAAAAAGTCAAGCTCTTATCTTATTAAACAGTATTCTATTAGGCTTTCTCACACCGCCTTTGCCTTCTAAATTAAAAGAAGATGTACATTATAATTAAGATCTCTTTCTAGTTAAGAGCTTTTATAAATCTAGAGTATTAAGCTTTCTGTCTAATTTAATAAGCTTAATCTACTTTTTATCCTGTACTTCAGCCCTTTTAATAAAGGCTTTAACTAAATTTACAAGCTCTAATTTAGAAGTAAAAAAATTTAATTCTAGATATTTAGTTTGTAGTTTAAAAAAGTAATATAATACCTATAGTCTCTGCTAGTTCTTAGCTTAATAGGTCCTTCTAGGTCGTACTAGATAAGATTATTAAATTTGTTTATTAGCGTTGTAATTAGATCCCTGCTAGTTGTACTAGCGAATTTGCTTTCTAAGTAAATCTTGCAGTTGCTAAAAGCTTTGCTAGTCTTTATGTCTAATTAATGCTATAAGTATTATTGCTAAGCTTATTTAAGCTTATTTTACTAATATAGCTAATGCGTCTATGCAGAAGAGATATTTCATCTATTTAATCAATTTATTTAGTCTCTTCTAAGTTATTAATAGCTGCATAAGCTTAATTGCTTTTAATACTACTAATTATAGTAAATGTAGCAATTTTTCTAGCGTACTGCCCTTTAGCTAGTATTTTAATAAATTAAATAATCAGGTTATTAGCCTTAGTAACTTAAAATTCAGCGCTTTTCTAAACAGCTTAGTACAGACTAAGTAAATTAACTTTAAAGTCCAGTACTAAGAGTACGTCTTTTAGCACTACAAATGTATTTATGCTAGTAAAAGTAATATAAACGTCTTTTTTTGCAATTGCTAGTAGTAGTGTAGCTATATTACTCTATTTAATATAGATATTGCTCGCACTATAAAGGGTTTAAGATAGATCCTTGTTTTAGCAAATTAGCGCGCTTGCTCTACTATCTAGTACCCACTCAATAATTTCTGTAGATCTAGTAGTATTAATATTAGCAATCTTCTAATTTACTAACACTATAGTTAAAAGAGCTTGTTTAGAATCATCTAGTATGTTAGATAATTAGTAAACTTGATTTTTCTAATTAATCCAAATACTTAGACCTTTGCTCAGATTTTTTTTCTAGCGTTTCTCTTCCAGGTTACTTAGTTTTCTGCAGTAATTATGCATTATTTTTAGACACTTTTTGTTGTTTAATTCTTAAGTTAATAGGAACATTTTAACGTCCTAAGACTAAGGAGCTAGTAAGCTATTATAGCTCTTTTGTTAATATAGCCTCTCTAATTTATATTAATTATGCTTATAATTATTGCCCTTTTAAGTAGAGCTATTGTTTTAATGCTTTTAAATTTCTAGACCCATCTAATACTAAGCTGCATATTGCTTCTAGATTAATCGTTTTATCTAATCTAAAGCTTTAAGTAATTGCGGTAACTAAGGAGTTAAATTCTAAACTTAAATTGTTAAGTATTAAAGCTGCGACTAATTAAGTGGGTAATTTAATAATTCTAGTCTCTAAGCTTTAAACTAGCTTATTAACTTTTTGTAGATAAGTTTCTACATAATTCTAAGATTAATTTACTGTAGTGTTAATAAGATCTCTAAACATTAAAAAATTAGAACTAAATCCCTTTTTCAATTGTAATCTTTCTTAGTAATTCTAGAGACAATAGCGATTAACAATATATTTTTACTTTAATAAAAGTCTATCCTCTAGGCTAAGACGTAATATTAATAAGGCTTTTAGCTCTTAGTTTTTAGGCATCTAATAGTTGTCTTAACAGTCCTCTTTAGTCAATTGACTAGAATCAATCATTATAATATCCTTTATCAACTCAGAGGTAGAGGTCTCTGCCTTCTACTTGTTTGTAGTAGACTCAGAGGCAGCCTAATTTAGGCTTATAACCTAGAGATTGAGGAGGAGGCGAAAGTAGAATGATAAGAATACGAGAAATAAATATAAAGACTAGGGGAAGAGAGTAATTGAGTCTTATTATTGTATTGTACAACTGCTAAATTAAATATTGTAATTCTCTTGACTCTCTCTTATCTTAATTGTAGGTTAATTGTAGATTCCAGGTGTGATTTTGAGTACCTGGATCCTGTGGAGAAACAGCTAAGTAGCTTAATCTCCAACAACTAGAAGCCCTAAAAAGACAAATTAACGTCTATTAGAAGAAAATAGTCTAGATCTTTCTATTAGAAGCTTACAACGCTTTCTTAGAAACTTCTAGACGCTAAAAAGGCCTATAATCATTATATTTACGCTAAGCAAACACTTAAAAACGATAAAAATATAAACTTTATTAAAGTTGTATTTTTGGAGGAGTCTGCTATTAAGCGAGGGCATAGTGCTAGGACAGAATAGTATTAATTACGTCAAAAAAAATTGGGTTAGAAGGAAAATAGTTTCTACTACTAATACAAGTAAGTTTAAAAAAAGGCTAATTAACCAAGAAAATACTTTATTAAATTCATTATTTCTCTATTAATTTAAACTATTTTTAGCAGGTTTACTAATCTAGTTATAGGTTGAGATATTTCTATCCAAGTTTAGGGAGCGATTTAGATAGTTAGTAGATAAAACCTAGTAGTAATTAAAAGCCCTTTAATTACTACTTCTCTTAGGATATTAGACTATATCAAAAAGATCTTAACTCCTATAGTAAAACCTGCGATAAAAAAAGACAAGCTATATATACCGTTTTTTCCTACTTATAGGCCTATTACTTTATATTTAAATTATAGAGTTGCGATCTTTTTCTATATAATTAAAGGACTTACTGAACTGGATATAGGCTAGAAGTTTTAGCAGGATAACGCTAAGATTTATAAAACTCTAAAAGTTTTATCTTAGTTTTCTAGGAACAGGATATTGCTTTTTAAGCAGCCTGCCTATAGTCCTAACTTAAATCCTCTAGAAAACGTGTTGGCTTTAGCCTTTTAAGACAACCTTTTAATGTGACCACACATTTTGTAGACACCATTTTGGTAAAAAAAGATTTATTGCTAACAACAGGTATCTGGGCTTATGCCCCCTTGTTTAGCATTGCTAGTATGTAATTAGTTTGTCGCATATTCAGACAGAAACGAAGATGCGCAATATTCTTCTAACTAACTCTCTTTCCTAATAACTATTTACTACTAACTGCAACATCTATTGTCCTGTTGCTATTTTAGCAGTGTTGCAGTTATAGCGTTTAGTGCTTATTCTTAAATATAAATGAACAACAACAGTATTACTATTTATATATAGCTTTTTTATCTTTAAAGGCGTCTTAAGAAATTCTTTTATTTATTAGTTTATTTTAGCTACTTAATAGCTGTCTTAACACGCCTTTACTCTTTGTAAAGCTACCTTTAAGTTTTTTTACTAAAGATATATTTGCGTAGAAAGAGATTGCTAAAATAATATACTTTTACTATACTTAGACTATTAACATGCGTAGTATATATAGTGTACTAGCTAAACTAGCCTTTTATAGTTCTTGTTGTAACTTTAATATTTATAACACTAGACGTAAAGATATTTTAACTATAGTAATATTTTAACTTTTATACTAACTTAATTACTACAGAGACTATTGCTACTAGCTTCTTTTTAACTAACAAAGGTAGCTACTTAATAATAGTAAACGCTAGCTTTTTAATCTACTACTATAGCTTTTAGTATAGTAACTTAGTAAAGTCTAACTTTACTTAATATAAGCTATTAGTTTTTGTATTAAATAGAAAGGAAAATAGTCTAAGTATTATATTATTTATATGCAAGTTATTTGTATGTAGTACTATATAGTATAAGAAATTGTAAAAGTAAGAAGTAGTAAGTAGAGAGTTTTTATAAAGAAGTATTATAGGCTTCTGCTGCAGTAACGTACGTGTCCTTACATTCCTCCTCTATCTCTATCGCAATCTTGTCGCTAGCTATAAGCTAGCAATTACTGTTAAACACGCTTTAATTAGTGTTGTTTTTTAGTACTTTAAGCAAATATTTTTAACTTTAATTTTTGCTTAGTAGTTTAAGCTTTTCTGCTCTAAGCGCTTAGCGCGTGGACTTTATCTACTTACTATTTAAATCTTGTTAACTACACACAATCTTTTTTTTTTGACTTTTGCGTCTAATTAGTAGAGGGCAGCTGCTTTTCACTTTTTTAGAAACCCTATTTTAAATACAACAACAACCACCATCTGTAACAACTGAAAAAATAAATAGAAAACGTGTAGGCTTTGCTAAAACACGCTTTAGCTAAGAAGCCTATTACTTCTTTAGGTATTAAAAATAATAAGAGAAGTATAGTAGCCTTTAAAGCTGCTATAAAGGAGGAATGGGATGAATTACCTTAAAAGGCGATTAATAATTTTATTCTGTTATTACTAAGGCGTTATTTGCATATAAAAGAAGCTAAGGGCTAGTACACTTAGTATTAGTAAGCTATTTTAGTTATTTATTTTGAAAAAACCTTTCAAACAAGCTCTGTACTATTACCTCATAGTCTATCTAATAAATACGTTTAACTTAACACACAAAAGAGATATGCTTGTTTGATTTAATATATGTAATTTATAGCGATTTTGACACATAAAAAAAATTATTTTCTTCATTAATCTTGAGTATTTTTATCTTTATCTTTACTGCGAAGGTGGAGCATAATCGTGCTGAATAATCAGCTTATTCAGTCGCTTTACTTAAAGAGGAAGATCTTGGCTCTCCAAATCACTAACTTTTTTTAGTATAGTCCTTCTGGTTGTTGAAATAGAAAGATTTTAAAACTATAACCTTTTTAACGTCTTTTCATTTATGTCACCCCTCTGTACTGAGATTCTATAAATATATACTTAAGTACCTGTGCTAGCGTTAGAATGCAGCTATTAAATTATCAAACAGCCTTATTAAAGAGTTGGAAGATCAGACTAACTAGACAGAAAATATTTAAAAAGTAGTTTTTAATCTATAATGAATGAAGTAAATTTTTAAAGAAATATAAGCTTAAATTTCATTTTTTATACTACTTTATAGATCTACTAGGCTAACTACTTACAATTACTATACTATTCTTCTTGACTTTATTATAGTTTAAGATAATAAAATAAAAATGCATACTATGGGAACTTACAAAGAGATTTGTAAGGCTTACTATATTTTTACTACTATTTTTTATACTTTTTTTAGTTATCCTAATAAATTACATAAGATTAACTAGCTATTCCTTGAAGATATTGATATTAAGTATAAGTTCTAGATCCAGAAAGCCCTTATAGAATAAGCAAAGTAGGACAATCTTCTTATTTATAAGGAACTTAATAATATGCTATAAAACACTAATAAGGAATAAATTATGAACTATATTAAGAAGTACTGCAAATATGTCTTACAGCAAGTTATTAATTCATAGCTTATAGTATAAGAGTTAGAGAAGAACACTTTTTGTATAAACCTAGTTTAAGGTTTTCTCAATTGATTATACTTTACTAATAATAGATAAATCCTTTCTTATACAGTAAAAGACTAAAAAAAGTATAATACTAATTTCTTTTAAGCTAATTCACTTTAGCGTCTTTATAAAAGCTTAGCCTAAAGGCTAATAAGCGCTAAGTCTTCTAAAAGAGTAAGAAACTAGTAATGCTTTTTTTTATACAGCGCCTTCTTTATGTTTATTTTTAATTAAGCATAGTAATTTTTAATAACCTCTTTGTACTTTGAACTTTAACTAGGCAGCCTTGTTATAGTTATCTTTAATTAATATCTAAGACTTAAGCTCTTACTACTAGTACTACACTTATACTTAGACTAAGCATTTTAACTGCTACTACTTAAGAACTTTATTAAATTAGTTGTTTAAAAAAGTAAAAAACAATGATATAGTAAACATATGCCCTTATTAGGAGTGTAATAAGAGTGCTGCTTAGCATACAGAATTAAAGTACTTTCTAAATACTTAGATTTTGTAGCTACTATATAGATATAACATCTGTTAATACTAGGCAGCAACTTACATAATTATATTAAATCTTATTTATTTTGTTTCTTTTGTTTAAATTGTTTTTCTTTCTTTTTTCTTTCTGCAGAGCGTAGAGCTTAATAAGGCTAAGCTTGTAAAAAAAAGGTTTGTGCTAGTACATAAGGTAATACTCTACTACACACTTATTTAGTGCTTAAGTACATAATTTCAAGGTATATAGCTTCTTCTGTGTATTACAAAAAGCGACAACTATTTATTATCTATCTACTCTACAGCTAAGCTCCTGTACTATACTATTAAATGGGCTTCTTATTCTACTAATAGTCTTTAAACTTAACCTACAATAAGATTATCATCTTACTAACCTCGTTCTCGCATGATTTAGTCTCTAGTGATCTTTTGCCCTCGTAGCAGTATGTCTTCATACACTCCAACACCTGTACACTAATATTTTCAACTCTTAATAATTGCAAAAAATTCTTTGTTATAAACGTTATAGTAATAGTTAGCTACAATGAGCTTGCGTGAATAGAAATTAATTAGCCTCTATTGTTCTATAGTAGGCACTTCTAATATATATTAGCTTAGAATACCCAATATCGCACTACTAGAGGCGTCTACCTCTACTCATATCTTCCTATCTCTCTATAAATGCGATAGTATAAGTATATTTAAAAATAGATTCTCTAAGTTGTTAAAATGCTCTTTTTGCCTCTTCCCTAATTTCTAGAGTTAACTTTCTTCCCTTCTTATAGCCTGGCCTTTTTTTAGCTAAGCCTAGGCTTTTCTAAGTTAATATAGTTAAGAGTAAAGCTATCTTGAAGAATTTAGTAATAAACCTCTTGTAGTAGTTTATAAAGCTAATCAATATCTTAATATTCTACACTATGCGTAGAACTAGCTAATCTTAAATTGTCTTAATTCTATTTTTGTTGATTTTAACTTTAGTTGGTGTAACTATATATTAAGAGTATTTTATTCGCTAAGTATACTATTGATACCTACTAAGCTTTATATATAGCTTAGCTTTACGCAGTCTTTAAAGTATCTTTTCAATATTAGTTTTATATTCTTCTCTTATTTTAGAGAATATTAGGATATTGTCCAAATAAATAATACAAAATACTTCAACTAAGCCTACTAATATTTAGTTTAAATAAGCTTAAAACTACGCAAAAGCGTGTATTAGGCTAAAAAGCATAATAGTTTACTTAAATTAGCAATATTTTGTGTAGAAAGCTGTTTGCTGTTTATCTCCTTTCTAAATACATACTTTCTAGTACGCTTTTCTTATATTAAGCTTAGTATGTACTTAGCTTGCGCTAGTCTATCTAACAACACTATAATAAGCAAAAGAAAGTGCCTATTTTTTACTATAAACTTGTTTAGACCTTAATAATCTATACATAGCCTTATTATACTGTCTTTCTTCTTTATAAAGAGTATTAGTGTTGTTAGCCATAGGCTGGCGATCGCCGTTGGACACGTTTCAACTAGTGTCGTTTTTTGGTACCTTGGCAAATTTTTTGACTCTGATTATCGCTTGGTGATCTAAGCTTTCCTCCTAGAACTCATCCACTAACCGTTCGAATCTCGTTGACTACACACTATCTTTTTGTTTCGACTTTTGCGATTAATTAGTAGAGGGTAGCTGCTTTTCACTATTTTAGAACCCTATTTTGACTACAACAACAACCACAACCTTTAACACCTTAAAAAATAAGTAAAGAGTATTAGTGCACTTACTAAAAACTTAGATTTTCTTATTTATTCTCCTACTATATTATTTGTAAGATATTACCTTAATAGCTCTTACTATATCTTGAATAGGTTATATAATAGTATATGTAGTATTTATTTTTTAAGGTGTCAAAGGTGGTAGTTGTTATTATAGTCAAAATAGGGTTTCTAAAAAAAAGTAAAAAGCAGCTACCCTCTACTAATTAGTCGAAAAAGTTAAAAAAAAGGTTATGTGTAGTTAATAAGATTTAAACAGTAGGTAGATAAGGTCTACGCGCTAAGCGCTTAGAGCAGAAAAGCTTAGACTACTAAGCAAAAACTAAGGTTAAAAAAATTTGCTAAAGGTACTAAAAACAATATTAAAACGTGTTTAACAGCAATTACTAGCTTATAGCTAGCAACAAGATTGCGATAGAGATAGAGAAAAAGGGTAAGAATATATATGTTACTATAGTAGAAGCCTGCAATACTTCTTTATAAAAGCTTTCTACTTACTACTTCTTACTTCTAGAATTTCTTATACTACAAAGTACTATATATAAATAACCTATATATAAATAATATAATACTTAGACTATTTTTCTTTTTTTTTAATACAAAAACTAATAGCTTATATTAAGTAAAGTTAGACTTTACTAAGTTACTATACTAAAAGCTATAGTAATAGATTATAAAGCTAGCGTTTACTATTATTAAGCAGCTACTTTTATTAGTTAAAAAAAAGCTAGTAGCAATAGTTTTTATAGTAGTTAAGTTAGTATAAAGGTTAAAATATAACTATAGTTAAGACATTTTTAATACGTTTAGTATTATAAATATTAAAGTTACAATAAAGACTATAAAAGGCTAGTTTAGCTAGTACACTATATATACTATGCATATTACTAGTTTAAGTATAGTAAAAGTATATTACTTTAGCAATTTCTTTTTACGCAAATATAATCTTAGTAAAGAAACTTAAAAGTAGCTTTGCAAGAAGTAAAAGCGTGTTAAAATAGCTATTAAGTAGCTAAAATAAACTAATTAGTAAAAGACTTTTATAAGTTACTTTTAAAAATAGAAAGGCTATATATAAATAGTAATACTATTATTGTTTTTTTACATTTAAAAATAGGCACTAAACGCCGCAACTGTAACACAGCTAAAATAGCAACAGGACAATAGAAGTTGCGGTTAGCAGTAAATAGTTAGCAGTAAATAGTTATTAGTTAAGAGAGTTAGTTAGAAAAATATTACGTATTTTTATTTCTGTTTAAACATGCAACACACTAATTGCGTGCTAGCAATGCTGAACAAGGGGGCATAAGCCTAGATACCTGTTGTTAGTAATAAATCTTTTTTTACTAAAAAGGTGTATACAAAATGTGTGGTCACATCAAAAGGTTGTCTCAAAAGGCCGAAGCCAGTATATGTAGTATATTTATACTAAGTAGTAAGTTAATTAATAGATTCTATAGTCTATGCTCTGCTAAAACTGCAGAGTTCTTTTTTAAGTATGTATCTGCGTGTTTAGTATATTATAGGAGAAGCTAGCCTAATTTAGCCAATTTTTAGCTATTCTAGCCTATAGAACTTATAATATACGTATACACGTTTATTGTAAAATTACTAATAATCCTTTCAAAGGTTTCTACGTTTTCTACGCTAACTTTCTAAGAACCTCTTAAATTTTGAAACATTTTACTTTAAAAAACCATACGTCTTAATGCGTAGCTTACTTTTATATTGCAGAAGTTAATTTACAGTAAGTTGAATTAAGTTAAGTATTTCTTAAAGTTTAATATTAGAAATAAAATATATAAAGATTTAATGCGTTTTGTAAATCTATAACAGTTACATTAACCTTGATTGTACTATAAATAGTAAGCTTACTTTTATTTACCTCTTCTGCTAATAGGCTAAGTTAAAAATTAATAGTTTAGTCTTGCTTTTTTGCTAATGTAGTAGATATAAAATTAGTTATAAGCCTTTTTTAACTATAGCCTTTCTAAGCTTTAATACCTTAACTATATACTTTTATTATATTTAAGGTATCAAAGGTGGTGGTTGTTGATGTAGTCAAAATAGGTTTTCTAAAAAGTAAAAAGCAGCTGCCCTCTACTAATCAGTTGCAAAAGTCAAAAAAAGATTATGTGTAGTTGAGGAAATTTGAACGGTAAGTGGATGAGGTCTACGCGCTAAGCGCTTGGAGCAGAAAAGCTCAGACCACTGAGCGAAATCAGGGTCAAAAAATTTGCTGAAGGTACTAAAAAACGACACCAATTGAAACGTGTTCAACGGCGAGTGCCAGCATATAGCTGGCAACGAGATGGCGATGGAGGTGGAGGAGGTACACTTTATAAATAAAAGCTATACTATTTTAAGTAGAATTGCCTCACATAATATGCCTAAGTTCTTGTTTTTTAGTAAAAAGCAATACAGGTAGTAAGGTAGAACTTAAGTTCTTCTATCTTTAGTCTTTTCTTAACTTAGGTACAGTAGCGTTATGTACTATTCTTCTAGCCTACTTAGCTTATAGTAGTTAGACTTATAATATTTAAGTTTTTTGTACTTATAATACTATAGAGTACGTTCTTTAGCGCTTTTCTTGCTTAGTTTACCTTACTTTAGGCTATAATAGCCTATTCCTGTCTATTTAGCAATTTTTAGAGTCTTTTTTATATTTTTTAAGTTTTATAGTACTTTTACTTCTTTTTTTCGAGAGTGTAAAGTTTAGACTCTACTTTTTAAATTTTTTGCTAGTAATTGAGATTTAAGTGTTTCTTTACTTACAGCAATATTACCTATTAGTCTACTAAAAGTGAAAAGAGACTTTTTTTAATATCCTTACAAAATACTGCTGTATATTTTAAGACTTAAATATTTAGTGTGTTATTTGACCCTGATTTTTCCTAAAATAGTCTTATATAGTCTAGCAAGCTTGTAAAATTCTGGGTTAGGAGTAAACAAACATACTTTAAATAGTTATAAGCCTATTACTTGCGTTTTTAAAGTAATTTGAAAAAATTTAATATTGCTTTTTTTAGGTTTACTAATTTTATTACTGAATAAAGTAACTTCTGTTTTTCTTTAGTTTAATGTGCGTGCTATAGCATTTTTAATAGTTCTAAAATCCATATTATTCTAACATTAGTTTTCTAGGTTTTGTAAATAAAAATATATGGTATATAGAAAAAGTATAACTTATAGTCTTTTTCTTATAAGTTATATTATGTATAGCTAGCCTTTATGAAAATATGTAGGAGTTCTGAATATAAAAGAGTAAATAATAAGGCTAAATTAGTTTTTTACTTATAACTATATCCTTAACTTACTTACTAAGTGCGCTTAGGTCTCCCAAATTTACTTTATTATATATATTTTTAAGTTTAGCTAACTTACTGTAAGGGGTGGCTTTAGGCAATAGTACTTGCTTTACACTATAGAAGATAGTGAAAGATAACTTAAATAATAACCTGTGTATATTTTAAGTAATAATACCTGCTAATATCCTTATCGGTAAGGAGCACCTTGTAAGCATAATTGCAGGTAGGCAAGCTAATAATAAGCGAGCTTGGTAGATCTAGCTAACACGCAACTATCTGTGACAGAGCCTCTCTCTTTAGGCTAACATCCTAATAGCCTTCTATTAAACTCTAAACTTGTGCATAAGGGACAGTATAATAAGGAGCTTCTTCTACGCGTAACTGTTACAAGTAACAGGAAGAATTCTCTCCTTGTTGTACAGATAGGGGTTGAAGGTCAACTAGCTACCATTCCAGAAGGCAGTAATCCGCGCGGGGCGCAGATCACGTGATAACCATCCCGCCAAGAAGAACCATCCCGCCAAGGGAGGGATGTTATAAAGATAAGGGATGGCCGCTATTACAACTATCCTACAGAAGGCAGTAATTAAAGAATAGTAGTAATAGCATAGGATAAAGGTAATAAGTATAAAAATATTTCAAATCATATTATTACACCTATTCTAGTTAACTTAAATAGTTTATTTCATACACAAATTGTTAACTAGTAATTATATTATTTTTTAAATTAGTATTACTTACCTTTAGTCAATATTAATAACTCTTTTCCAATTAAACATTTTCTACAATACCTTACAGACTACTACTTTAGCCTACCTTACTTTAGTATAGACTAAGCTTAAAGAAGTATAGCTTAACCCTGTATAACACTTTAACTACCAAAATTTTTAGCAGATAATCAATAAACAAATTACCTAATTAAAATTAAAATAGCATCCTAGAGAATTACTTAAAACAACGTGCCTAGAGTCTAGAACCTGCTGCGCTAAACTAACTAACATCTAGAAACAACAAGATACTTAATACATCTAACTCTAACACAAAGAATAACCTAAGGACTTAAAAATAAGAAATATTAAGCAACAGGCCTATGTCTAGGCATAGCAAGTAGCCTTAATAATAAACATAATTAATTAGCTCTTAAGTTAGCTAATAGCTACTCTAAACAAACAACCTGTTACTAGAAGAAAACTATAAATAGCACTACCTAAAAAGTATAAAAAAGATTTAAAAGAAACTATAAACAATTCTTACTTACACTAATCTATACTACAAGTATAATACAGTCTTTACTAATTTAGAAAAGATTTTTATAGCAAGCACGTATATAAAAAATAAAGCCTTTACCTAAATACAACTCTATATAAATAACTATCTACTTAATGTAGAATATAAAGAGATTAAGACAGAAACACAGGCCTTATTTGCAGGTTTAGTAAAGTTTAAGTAAGAAATAAAAAACATCATTAAAAAAGTAAATTCTAAGAACTAGGCTAAGAAAAAGATTACTTACCTAAGGCAGACCACATTAGTATTAGCATATATAGCAGAGTTTAAGCAACTATAAGCACACATTAATTAGAATAATAAAGCACTTTAAATAGTATTTAAAGCAAGCCTAAAAGAAAATATTAAAATCAGCTTTATCTACTACAATGAGCTTAACACACTATACGCGCTAGTTAAGCTAGCTAAACGCATTAGTAACAGGCTCTAAAAACAACATAATTAAAAAAAAAACTTTTAACCTAGCCTAGCTAACACAAGAAGGCAACGCAGCAGGTATAACAAGAATAGCAACGCTATTATAACTAGCAAGGTACAAGATAGAGCTAAGAACAAAAATACTTCAAAAAAAAAGTATAATAGCGTCTTTAAGGAAGAACACTAAGAGTATTATAACAATAAGGCCTATCTCTAATATAGCAAGGTTAGACACTTTACTAAAAACTATAAGAAAGAACAAGTTAAGCAGGCAGCTATTAAGATTAGAATAATTGAATAAGGAACGCTATATCTAGCTTTAACAAAACTAAATAATAAATTAAGCATCTAGACTTTTATAAAGAGGCACACGTGATAAACAGCTACTGCTTAAATAGCTTTTGTCTTTAAGGCAACTAGTTCTAGACGTATAAGACTGTTAGGATTACGTTTTAATGCTAAGGAAGCTTATAAGAGAGCGTTTATCATAATATAAACGCAGTGTTGCGTATTAAAGTGTAATAAATCTATAGAATCTAGGTGCTTTTAGCACATACTAAATTTGTAGAATAAACAGCTAATATCTGCATTTAACATAAGAAATCTGTAAATAAGTAGCTAAAAGTAAAAGTAAACACTAATAGAATAGCATCATCTCTTCTTCCTAAGAGTATAGACTGTTTAGTAGCCTATTAGTTGCTAGTTGTAGTAGTGTTAGAATTAGATTCTAAGCTTCTAAAGTCTTATATGTATGTATAACACTCATATTCTATAGGACGCTTAGTAATAATAACTTAAAGATAAGAATTATCTCTGGTTGTAGAAAGTAAAGATGATTGTAACTTAGTAGCTAGCTTAGATACGTCGAGAGAAACAGGAATACTTACTATTAGGCTAGTTTATTTCTAATACTTAGGATTCTATAGTTTTATGTTTTTTTAATTTTTTTTATAATATCCTGCACGTGTTGTTGTTAAAAAAGCTTTAATTGCTAACTAAGTGTTGTCTGTAGAAAGCGTGTGCTATTAAGGTCTTTAAGGCGGTAAGTTTCTCTATTAAGTTTAGCGTTATAGATATAATATGGTCTTAACTACTTTATTTCTAACTTACAGTCTTAAGAAATCATACTTTCTTAAACTAAGTTTTAAAGAAAAACTAAGTCTTCTAGCTTTATATTCTTATGTTGTATTTTCTTAATATTATTTTAGAATTTTTTCTTATCAGATCTTATGCAATTAGTACAAGTAATAGTATTTTTAGTAAACTAATTTCTGAGTTTTAACTGCATTGCTTATATTGTAAGTAATTATGCACGGTTTTTTAATTTTTTAAATCAAAGCGTTCACTATATAAGTAGAATTTATTTTTAAGGTGTTAAAGGTGGTGGTGGTTGTTGTAGTCAAAATAGGGTTTCTTAAAAATAGTAAAAAGCAGCTACTCTCTACTAATTAGTCGCAAAAGTCAAAAAAAAGATTGTGTATAGTTAACGAGATTTGAATAGTAGGTAGATAAGGTCTACGCGCTAAGCGCTTAGAGCAGAAAAGCTTAGACTACTAAGCAAAAATTAGGTTTAAAAAAACTTACTAAAGGTACTAAAAAACAACACTAATTAAAACGTGTTTAACAGCAATTGCTAGCTTATAGCTAGTAACAAGATTGCGATAGAGATAGAGAAGGAGGGTAAGGACATATACGTTACTACAGCAAGAGCCTACAATACTTTTTTATAAAAGCTCTCTACCTACTACTTCTTACTTTTAGGATTTCTTATACTACACAGTACTGCATACGAACAACTTGTATACAAATAATACAATGCTTAGACTATTCTTCTATATTAAGTAAAGTTAGACTTTACTAAGTTACTATACTAGAAGCTATAGTAGTAGATTACAAAGCCGGCGTTTACTGTTGTTAAGCGGCCACCTCCGTCGGTTGAAAAAGAGCTGGTGGCGATAGTCCCTGTGGTAGTTGAGTTGGTGCAGAGGTCAGAATGTGACTGTGGTTAAGACATCTTCGATGCACATAAGTAGTATAAGCTTACTAGGAAGCACTAAGTTCTGCCTGTAACTAGTTAGTATAGTAAGTAACATATTTACTTCTATATAGAAATTCTGTCTGCAAGAAGAACTATAAGTAAGTTCTTAACTTAACGTTCTAGTAGCTTTATAAAAGCATTTACAATTAATTTATATTTACTTTTAATTTTTTTAAAGCTTAAGAATTGTGTTTAAATAATTAGACTTAGTTAATTTTGCACATTTTTAATAAATGTAAGACTACTTTAGTAAAGTTAAGTTTTCTATTAACTATAAGTTTGCGTGCTGTGCTCTACTTATATATTATGTCTTTATATTTAAATTCTGCAATTCTCTTAGACTAGTTGTTTAATAGCGTTTTTGCTTTAGGCTAGCTGCTAAGGTAGGTTCTTACAATTATAAGAAACTTCTTCTTAAAATGTTAAGGCATGTATACTACATTAATAGCAATAGTTTTCTAAATAGCATAACTATAAGTGTTAGTAAGCATATTAACTTTTTTTTAGAAGATTATAGTTAATAGTCTAAGCAAGTTCCTAGTCTTTTTTATACTTACTTATCTATTTTTCTTTACTAATATTGCTGCGCAAGTATGGAGTATACTATATTAACTTTTTAGTATTTAATTTAGGTGTGTATATTTTATACTGCAGTTGTTCTTAAATTTAAATTATTTACAACTTATTAGATTATAATGTTCTTAAACGTCTTATTTAAAAAGTATACTATTTTGTATAAAGAAATTTAATGCTTACTTGTCTTATACTTATAGTTCTTGTAGTTCTATTCCCTTAGAAGTCTTAAAGTTAACTAAAAACTAAGTATATTGTTCTAATTCCTTAGAGAACTCCTAACAAAGTATTTTAGCTTGTTCTACTAGTACTAGCGTATTTATATTAATAATTATGTAGTTAATAAACTCTTTTAGGCTGTTTTTAAATTTAAGAGGAGGTTTTCAATTATAAGCTTTTAGGTACCTAGATAGTGCATTAACAACAACATCCTTTTTTCCTAGTATATGCTTAATATTAAAGTCTTACAGAAAGATAGTTATTATCTACTTATTTATAACTAATTCTAGATTGTTAGTTAACAAATAATTTAGTTAAGCAATAAAAGTTGCAGCGTTAGTCTCTATAGTAAAGTAAATACTATAGAAATAAGTATAAACCTTTTTAAAGGCCTATAGTACAGCTTTGTATTCTAACTTAGTAGAGTGCTATTGCCTTTTTAATACTAACTATAAAGTGCTTTTAAACTATACTAGATGTTGTTTATTATCTTTTTCAAGTCGCTTTATACAAGCCTCTGCATTGTCTTAACTAGTATTAGTTATAAAGAATATTGTATAGTTTTTAGTATTAGTGTAGTCTAGGTTTGTTAGTATAAGTGTATTATATATTGCTTATTTTAGTGTATATATTGCTGTGTTGTTACCCGGGGTTGGTCTACACTTATCTAGACTCAGTCCGGGTTAGGGTGAGGCTACTGTATAGGGTAGTCCGTGAGGTATTGTAGGAGTGATTTTAAGTAGAAAAGAGTTATTAATGTTAACTAAAAGTAAGCAATACTAATTTTATAAAAGATAGATTAGCTAGTTAATAATATATGTAAGAGATAAACTATTTAAGTTAACTACAACAAGTGTAATAACAAGATGTATTATATCTTTATACTTATTGCCTTTATCCTGTGTCCTCCTGTGCCTCCTATCTAAGAGGGAGGTTAAGGAGGGCGTTAGCCTTTTTTTAAGCAGCGGCCTCCTAGAGGTCCTGTCTTAGCAGAATGCTAATTACGTAATGCTTACGCCCTGCGCAAAGTATTGCCTTCTAGCGGTTATATAGTTAACTCTTAATTTGACTTTCTACGTTAAAAAGAGAATCTTTTTTATTACTTGTAACATTATTATCCTTCTTAAGTGTATTATCTTAATACTCTAGATTATTATTTTTTCATACTGCGTATTAAATTGCTAGCTATATATAAAGCCTTAGTACGCCTATTATATTATGTACTCTTTTTTCTCTACGCTTTTCTAACTATGCCTAAAGTTTTGTTGTCCTATTATGTTTATTTAACTAACTTAACTAAACAGCGTTACGCCTAGGCTAATTATATTTATTAGTAGAGAAAAAATGTAATATTTTATTATAAGCGCTATAAGGAGAAAATTTATTATTGTTTTATAAATACTGTAACTAGTTGTTGTGCTAGTTACATTTCTATAAAGGTAGAGTATAGTTTTTTTATTTTTAAAAAAGAGTAAAAAAAGATAAAAGCTAAAAAGTATAAAAAGTAGTTAGCACTTCTTTATACTAAAGCAAATGTTGCTTAGCTTACCTAGAAGTTACGAAAATTAAAGCTTTAAAGTATTTTTATACTAATTATAATTATATAATTTTAAGTTTTTAGAATTATGTAGAGAAGTAAGCTAAGAAGAATCTTGCCTTTAGTATAAACTTTTTAACAACTAAACTATTACTACTTAAATTATTAACTAACTTAGGCTAGTTAAAAGCTAATACTTTTTTTAATTCTTTTTTTAATTACTTTCTTTCTCTTAAGGACGTAGTCTTTTTTTTTTTAAATATCTTTAACAGTACTTAAGTACTTATAACTAATATGTTATTAAATTTATCTTTATTTCTTAAGTGTTTTAGCTTTCTAGCTATTTTTACTACTTAACTAAGTATTTCTACTAACAGCTAATTTTCTATAAGTCTTTAATCTCTTTAACTTTATACTTATTATTTTTAAGCTTTATATTAGTAGATAGCTTGATATCTAAAAGTGCTTTTTTTAAGAGTTTTCTATAGAAAATAAAGTAAATACACATACCTAGTAGAAATAAAAGTTTATAGTTAATGTTGCCTATTTTTTTTAGAATTTTAAATTGTCTTACTTAGAGGTTATTTAGTTTTCTACTTAGTTGCTTAGTTTTTAAGTAATATTATAACAAGAAAACTTTATCCTTTTTTTTAAAAGTCAGTTCTTTTATTTTTACTTATTAGCTACTTTAGCTATTATAAAGTTCTTATAAGCTATATTCTTACTTAGTTCTTTATATAGCTCTTGTATTAAGTAGGCTTTATTATTAATGCTTACTATAATACTTTTAAGGTTTTTGGAATTTTAATAAATAGCTAGCTTGTATTAATAGTTTATATAGTATAGTAAGTGCTTTAAAGTTGCTAACTTTGTGCTATTGTAAGCTAATTATGCTATTAGTAAAAGTTTAACTTAGTTGTTTTATAGCTTATTAGCATATATTTTTAAACACTATTTTAGTATCTAGTTTGTTTATTTTATCTAGCTATTTATTTTAGAGTAAAAGCTAGTAAATAACTTTTTCTTTATACTTAATTTTGCTAAAAACATATTCTTATACTTAAACGTAAACAGTTTATTATAATTAGTAATAAACTTCTTAAGTATTTTATACTTTAATACTAGTGCTTTTATAACTTTGTACGCGTAGCCTTCTACTATAATAGTTTTTTTTATAAGCACAAACTTTGTCGCCTTAGTTAATTAATTTATAATTACTAGGATAGTGTTGTAAAGTAAAGCTAATCTTAGTTTTATAATTATAAGAGCTTTACGATAAAATCTAATATTATACTACTTTATAGTTTTATTAGTAGCTTAAAGAGTTATAATAAGTTATAAAGCTTATGTCTTTTAAGCTAATTTTAATAATAAGCTAAATAGTTACTTAAGATATTTTGCACTTTTATTTCTAAGCGTAGTATTATAAATACTTTAGCTAGTTGCCTAACTATTTTATAAATTACTATATTTCTATACTTCAAAGACTTATTTAGTTTTTTAATAAGACTTGATTTTATATATAAAAAAATATATATATTTCAATTCTTTAAACTATTTTTTAGTACTTTTATTTATTTTATAGTAGTTTATTAGAGCTATTTTTTTAAGCTTGAACTACTAGTTAGCTGCTCTCTGCTACTAGTGCTATTATAGTGTTTCTACCTACTTAGCTACTTTAGCTACTCTAGCTAGTTCTAGCTAGTTATAATATAAACTGCTATTTAGTATCTTTTTAAATATAGTATTTTATAGTTCCTTATAACTTTCTTTGCGTAAATTAGATCTTTTACTTAGAGTATCTACTACTTCATTAAGTGTTCTAGCGTAGTGTATTATCTTAAAGTTAAACTGAGCTAGCAACTTAGCTTATTAAACTTGTTATTAGTTAAGTTTTTTTATTGTTATAAACTTTGCTAAGTTCTAGCAATTAGTAAAAACTTTAATTTAGTGTAGTAGTCTTATTAAATAGACTTTCTATAATTTAAAAAAATTAACTACTGCTAGTAGCTCTTTGTTATAAATATTAAAATCAAGCTCTGCTATAGAGAACTTCTTTAAATAGTAGAATACTAGTCTCTATTTTATATCTAAGCACTACTATAACAATATAGCTCTAAGTATATAAGTTACGATATTAGTCTAAACTTGCGTCTTTTATTTTAAGTTGTATATGTATAGTATATGTGCTTTAAAAGATATTTATTTAATTTTATAAAATACTTTCTATTACTTTTTATTTTAAGTAAATTTAACTTTTTTTTTTATAATTTTTAAAAGAGGTATAGTAACTTTTAAGTAATTTTTAATAAACTTCTAATAGTAGTTAGTAAATTTCTAGAAAAATTGCATGTCCTTAACTATTTTAGGTGTTAGCTATTTTTATATAGCTGCAACTTTTTTTAAATTTATCTTTCCTTCTTCTATAGATCTAATAAAGCTTAGAAATTCTATTTTTTTAATGTAGAATTTGTACTTCTTTAGCTGTATATATAGCTTATAATTTTTAAGCTTTCTAAGCACTTTCTTAACATGCTTTATATATTATTTAAGCGTTCTACTAGAGTATACTAGTATATTGTCTAAGTATAGTATAATAAAGATTCTCAGGTATTTGTAAAGTGCGTTATTAATAACTAATTAAAATTTTGCTAGTGCGTTTGTTAATCTAAAAAGTATAACTATGTATTTAAATAGTTTATACTTTATTTTAAAAGCTGTTATCTACTTTTAACCGTCTTTAATCTTCATTTAGTAAAATCTCTTCTAAATATTAAATTTTATAAACCACTTGGCTTTTTTAAGTTAATTTATAAGCTTTATTATTCGTAGTAAGAGATATTAATTTTTTTGTATTATGCTATTTAACTTCTTAAAGTTAATACATAGTTACTACTTTTTATTAGGCTTTTTTAGAAATAAGATAAGTAAGGCTATTAAGGCAAATTTTAATTAAATAAATTTTTTCTTTAAATTCTTTTAGATGTATTCTCTTAGCTTAGCATTATACTTAGGCAATACTAGGTATATTAGTTTTAGGCTAAGCTTAGCTCGATTATCTAGAATAATCTTATAATCTTAATTTTAATAGTCTACTAGCTCTATAGCCTTATTTTCTTTAAAGAGTTTCTTGAACTTATTAGTATAATACTCTCTTAGTATTTCTAGTAGTAAAAGTCCTTCTTTTATAGTTGTAACTTACTTTATTTAAATAACTTTTATTTTCTAAGAGTCTTTTGCATAAATTCTTTTAATTTTATATAGTAAAATTTTACTATATTTCTTCTTTTTTATTAAGCTTTAATTTATTAAGTATATTTCTTCTTTACGTACTCTAGCAACCTTATATATAACTTCTTTTCTAAATATTGTTTTTATTTGCTAGTTAATAGTAGGGTTATAGGCATCTAGCTAGTTATAACTAATTAACATATTTAATCCTCTTACATCTATAATATTAATGTTTATTTAGTACTTTATGCCTGCTATCTATAGCTTTATTAATTTAGTCTTTAACTAAATTATGCTGTCTCTATATTTTGTAGGTTTCTTGTTAGCTAGTACTATTAGAATTAGTTCTTTTTTAACTTAGTATAGTATATTATGTTTTTGCACTACTTATAAAGAGATTATTATTTATATAGCCCTGCTGTTTATAAGCGCTTAAATATTCTAACTCTATATAAATATAGTTATAAGCAACTACTTTACTTAATTATTAGTATTTTTTACTTTTTTTAAAGTTATTATAGGTATACTTTTACTAGTATAACTTTATTTTTAGCAGTATTTTAATTTTTTACCTGCTTACTTTTTTTTTCCAGGAATGTAGCCTGCACTATACTTAGTGCTATAGTATATAAGTTAACTATTATTATAATAGAAGCTTTAATAAAGGTTTTAGTAAAGCATCTTTTGCTTTAAAGCGTATTTCTTTAGCTCTAGCTTTTTTAGTTTGTAATTTAAGCAGTCTACTACCTTATAAATATTTAATAATAAAGTAATATAGTAGTGGTTATCTAATTATTATGCCTTCTCAAGTTACTATTAATAAAAGTTATATTTATTCTTATATCGCGTCCATAAGAGTTACTAGTAAATTTCTACTTTTTTAAGTTTATAAAAGTAACACTTATCTGCTAAACATTCATCTGCTTATAAGTTTAAGTAGTAGCACTTATTTTAGTCTACTCTAGACTCTTCTTTATTATTTTTATTTATATTTTCATCTTTATCTTTTTCTTATACTTTACTAGTTATAATAGCATTATTATTTTTATTATACTTACTGTGTTGCCTTTTTATATTAGCTAACCTAGGTTTAAAGTATTTTTTTAATTTTGTTGTTTTTAGAGCCTGTTATTAATGCGCGAAGCGAGCTTAACCAGCACGTATAGTGTGTTAGGCTTATTATAGTATATAAAGCTATCTTTAATATTTTTTTTAAGGCTGCTTTAAATATTGTTTAAAGTACCTTATTATTTTAATTAATTTATACTTATAGTTGCTTAAACTCTACTATATATGCTAATACTGACAACTCTACTTTAGGCAAGTAATACTTTTTTCAGCTTAGTTCTTAGCATTTACTTTTTTAAAAATATGTTTTATTTCTTGTTTAAACTCTGTCTAACTTATAAATAAACCTTATATTCTAGCTTTAATTTCTTTATGTTCTCTATTAAGTGAGTAGTTATCTATATAGAGTTGAATTTAGGTAAAAGCTTTATTTTTTATACAAATACTTGCTATAATGTTTTTTTAGTTAATAGAGACCTTATTATACTTGTAGTATAAATTAGTGTAATTAAGAAAATATTTATAATTTTTTTTACTCTTTTTTATACTTCTTAGGTAGTATTATTTTAAGTTTTTTTATAGTAACAAGTTGTCTATTTAAAGTAGCTATTAGCTAAGTTAAAAGCTAATTTAATAATTTTATTAATAAAGCTTCTTACTATACTTACATATAAGCTTGTTCCCTAATATTTATTATTTTCTAAGTACTAAAGTTGCTTCTAGTATTATATTTAAATGCGTTAAGCATTTTATTATTTTTTAATATTAGTTAATTTAGTAAAAAAAGTTTTAAACTTTTTGCTATATTGTTTTAAATAATTTTTTAAAATACTATTATAAGTTTTAATTAAGTAGCCTATTAGTTAACTTATTTACCAAAATTCTTAGTAGTTATAGTATTATATAAAGTTAGTCTACACTTATCTAGACTTAGTTTAAGTTATAGTAAAGCTAATATATAAAGTAGTTTATAAGGTATTATAAGAGTAATTTTAAGTAGAAAAAAGTTATTAATATTAACTAAAAGTAACTTACACTAATTTTATAAAAAATAAAATAACTAGTTAATAATTTATATTAAAGATAAACTATTTAAGTTAACTATAATAAGTGTAATAATAAAATTTATTATATTTTTATACTTATTGCCTTTGTCTTGTGTCCTCCTGTGCCTCCAATTTAAGAGGGAGGTTAGGGAGGGCGTTAGCCTCTCTTTGAGCAGCGGCCTCCTGGAGGTCCTGTCTTGGCGGGATGCTAATCACGTGATCCCTGCGCCCCGCGCGGATCATTGCCTTCTAGCGTGTGTGTAGTTGACCCTTAATCCCACCTTTCACGTTAAGGAGAGAATCCTTTCTGTTACTTGTAACATGTGTCTTGTGTATCTTTTTATTTAAAAGGAGTGTTGTCTCGTAAGAGTGTAAATAGGAGTTTAGTAATCTTAGTAAGGTTTTTTACTTATATATAATAGTAGACACAAATACCTATAACAATTATACTTCTCTCTTATTTTTGCATAGTAGCTAGTTTATAATCTTTTTAACTTTTCTTTTAGTTAGGATAGCGACCTTGTAGACTAACCTTATAGCCTACTACCTTAAATTTTTCTATAAGAAAGTAATACTTCTTTCCTAAAATAGTGCTTTTAGCTTATTTAACATGAGCTAGCACTCTGTCTAGTTGTATAATATGTTTAAGAATGTAACTTCGCACTTTTAGCATTAATCTCCCTTCTTTATAATTAGTCTTTAGACCTCTGCATGTAATGTTATTAATAAAGGGCATAGTATTAGGCTAGTAGCTATTTAAGATCTTTGTTATAACTTGTTAGAATGCTGCTATAGAGTTAGTAGCGCTTATAACTATTATGCATAACTGTATAAGTCCTATAGGCGTTTAGAATGCTATTATATCTCTACTTTTTAAATATAGTATAATCTAGCTATATTTTAAGAATATGTTTATAAGTAAGATAATCTTGCATCTTGTATAGTTTAGAAAATATTTTAGCTGTTAGTAGTAGATTTACATTTTGTATAGTAACTGCATTTATTCTTTGCGCATTACTAATCTAGTAAACGCCCTAATTTTTCTTTAGTACTAGGTGCTATAGATTTTAATACTAACTATTACACTGTTCCTATGTTTCTTGATTTAGGCAGATATAAACTATATTTACTACTTGTAATTTTAATGCTTTGAAGATAGTAAAGCCTTGTACTTGCTAAGCTTTGTATAATATTGTCTGTATCCTGTATAGTAGGTATGTATTAGGATAAATTCTTCTTAATTCCTTAAATTGCTATAAGAGAGCTTTTTTTTGTTAAACAGAATATACATGGATGTTTCCTTTTTTATTAGCTGGAGGTTTTCTTCTATATATAGTTTATAAATTTGTTCTTTTGTAAGTCTTTTCTTTTGTAATAAAGCAATATTTCTTAGTTTGGATAGATAGTTCTATAGTCTAGTATTAGGACTCTAAATGCTTCTTTTAAAAAGCTGTTATTATTTAGCCTTTTTCTTTTAGTTTTCTTGTCTAAAGTCTATTAGTATTTTTTGTTAAAGGATATTCATAGGCTAAACTTTCTTGTTTATAGTTTTATATATAGTGTAGAGATCATAGTGTTGTTAGAAGTTTTTGAATAGCGTTTTTGCAATTATTGCTAGTTAAGCTTATACATGATTAAATATCAACGAAAACTATAGTTTTTTTGTAAAGTTTTTTAATTATCTAACTGCATGTATAAAAACTTAGTTTATCTAAATCATTCAATTATGCTTATTGTTGTTTATGGATAGCATGTTAAAATTGCTCAATCTAGTTGTTAGATTTAACTATACAGCTTCTTGTATATACTTTACTGCAGCTGCTTATAGCCTATTGTTTATTGTGTTAGTAATTGCGTGTACTTGTATATTACCTGCTATCTCTTTTTCTGAATTGTTGTTAGACGCTTTATTTTTAATTGTCTGCGTAAGGTAGCTTAGTAGTAAATTAGATGTAATAAAGACTGCGTGCTTAGTGCTATTTTTAAAAAGAACTTAGTATACAATTTGTTTAAATGTATTGTACTGTATTGCTATCTTTATGCATGCCCACTAAGGCCCTTTTAAAATTATAAATTTTGTAATATCAGTAATAATTCTAAATGTGGTTTTAACAGACTCTGTTCTTATTTATATAGATACATTAAATGCTGTCCTGACACATAGATTATAAGTTCTATTAGCTAAAGTAATACTAGGAGATAGCTTTCCTAGTCTGTCTTTATTATATTCTATAGTATCTTCAATGCCTGTGTAGTACTAAATTTAAAATATTTAATAATACTTTAGTGTTAATTAAGCACTTTAAGAAGTTGCTATTAAAATTAACTTAGTATTTTAGTAGGTCTGTTTAAGCAAAGACTTATTTATTCTTTTGCTAGACTCTAGACATCCTTAGTAGGTATATTGTCTAGCTTATTAACTTAAAAATTTCTTTTTTTATACACTTTATGTTATATTAAAGTATTTAATTGGCTTTGGCCTTTTAAGACAACCTTTTAATGTAACTACACATTTTGTAGATACCTTTTTAGTAAAAAAAGATTTATTGCTTACAATAGGTATCTAGGCTTATGCCCCCTTGTTTAGCATTACTAGCACGCAATTAGTGTGTTACATGTTTAAATAAAAATAAAGATGCGCGATATCTCTCTAACTAACTTTCTTAACTAATAATTATTTACTGCTAACTGCAACTTCTATTATCCTATCGCTATTCTAGCAGTGTTGCAGTTGCGGCGTTTATTGCCTATTCTTAGATGTAAATAAACAACAACAGTATTACTATTTAAAAACAGCTCTTTTATCTCTAAAGGCGTCTTACAAAATCCTTCTACTTATTAGTTTATTCTAGCTACTTAATAGCTGTCTTAATACGCCTTTATTTCTTGTAAAGTTACTTCTAAGTCTTTTTACTAAAGTTGCATTTGCGTAGGAGGAGATTACTAAAGTAATATACTTTTACTATAATTAAACTATTAATATACGCAGTATATATCGTGTACTAGCTAAACTAGCTTTTTATAGTTTTATTATAACCTTAATATCTATAACATTAAACGCAAAAATATTTTAACTACAGTTATATTTTCAACTTTATACTAACTTAAATTACTACAAAGACTATTACTACTAGCTGTTTTTTAACTAATAAAGGTAGCTACTTAATAATAGTAAACGCTAGCTTTATAATTTACTACTATAGCTTCTAGTATAGTAACTTTATAAAGTTTAACTTTACTTAATATAAGCTATTAGTCTTTGTATTAAAAAAAAATAGTCTAAGCATTATATTATTTGTATGTAAGTTGTTTATTTATAGTACTATGTAGTATAGGAAATCCTAAAAGTAAAAAACAGCAGGCAAAGAGCTTTTATAAAGAAGTATTATAGGCTTCTACTATAGTAACGTACGTGTTCTTACTCTTCTCCTCTATCTCTATCGCAATCTTGTTGCTAGCTATAGGCTAGCAATTGCTGTTAAACACGTTTTAATTAGTGCTGTTTTTTAGTACTTTAAGTAAATTTTTTAACCCTAATTTTTGCTTAGTAGTCTAAGCTTTTCTACTCTAAGCGCTTAGCGCGTAGACCTTATCTACCTACTATTTACATGTGATTAACTACACACAATCTTTTTTTTGACTTTTGCAACTAATTAGTAGAGAGTAGCTGCTTTTTACTTTTTTTGGAAACCCTATTTTGACTATAACAACAACCACCATTTTTGACACCTTAAAAACAAATAGATACGTATTCTAATTATTACTATTAGAAGTAGTAAGCCTATATTACATAACTGCTTCTTTGTTTATTTGTAGTAAACTTTAAAAAAAGAGAATACTTTTCTCTTTTTAAGAAATTTGCTTATTCTTAATATAATTATTAGCAATAAAAGTAAAATCAGTATAGTACTCTACTAGCTCTAGCTAGTTCTGTACACATTTATAAATATAAGCTTAAAAGTAAAAGCGTTCACCTATCTCAATAGTAGTATTTTTATTCTTCTACTTCTCCTTTATATTTGCTTATAACTTAGACTAATTTCTTTCTCTATATATTAGTAAAAGTTTTAAAATATAAAAGAGTATTTAAACTTTGCTAGAGAAATAGTCTAGTAGAACAAAAACTCTTATAGTATTATAAATGTATCTATTATTAGATTGTCAGTTAAAGTCTTTTAAGAATTCTATAATATCCTTCTTAGTAAATACTAAAGTACTATATTTGAGTTAAACTATAGACGAAACTAAGTTATAAATAAGTATAGTTATAGTATTTATAACTAAGCTTAATAGTATTAATTGTAACTTGGGACTACCAGTTATAGGTCTAGTAGAAGAAAGCGTTTTACCTTCTTATTTTTAACCTAACTTCTAATTCTTCTTTTATAATGAACACGTTACAACTCTTACTGTTGTCTCCGGATCTTATCTGTATCGGACCTACACCGGTCCTATTCCAGATCGCAAGTATAAAGACAGCCTAGGACCTATAGTTACTCTGTAGATTTTTAATATCCTTTTGTACAAGGCTTATAAGTGTCTTATTTAAATTAAGGCTTATTTGTAGATTACAACGCACTTTTATATGCCTTGCTGTAATCCTTTTTGCTAATACTAATCTGTAAGTCTTGCCTGCGCCGTTATATTATATTAAAAATCTTGTCCTAGCTAGTAATAGTATTTAAAACAATATTACAGCTGTTTGTTTAGACTACGCCTAAGCCTAAGCCTCTCTAGATATAAACTAGAAGCTTTATACTGTTAAGTCTAATAACACCTTAAGTAGGATTTTCTAAATCTTTTACTAACTAAAGCTTTTAAGTTTAGAACTTTTAACTTTAATAATAAGGTAAATTACTTTAAAAAAGTTGCGTAGAGTGCGCTAAAGTAGAAATATAGAGACTACTAACAACTTATTAGTATTAGAATTAATTACTAATAGCTAACTAAAACTACCTTAGACCCTCTTTAGAGCCTGTCTAAAAATTAACCTACTGCTAGAGTTAATAATAATCCTTACAAGACAAAGCAACTAGCAAGTAACTAGTTGTTAAAGAAGATAGAGTTAAAAAAGAAGAAGAAGTAGATTTAGAGGAAGATCTAGTTATACTTTATAAAAATAAAATTAACTGCTTAAATGCGCAAGTTACGTAATTAATATAAGAAGTTATGCTGTTTAGGGACATAGCTGTACTATCTACTAAAACACTACTAACAAAAGTAGATATACTATTAAGCTAATTAACATAGTATATTTTTGCTACTTCTAAGATGCTACGCATTAAGCTTACAGAGCGTACGCCTACTATTAAAAATCTTAATAATAGAACTAACTTCACGTTTTGTTAATAGCAGGCCTTAATAAAAGACTAATTAAAAATTAACTTAGATTACTACTAGACTAAGCGCGCTTATATAGCTCTTGTGTAGGGACACACTACTAGTATTATAAAAAAATACTTTAAACTGCAGTACTTAGCTAATTTAGTTTTAAAATAGTTTAAAAATATAAAAAAAATAATAACTTTACTTAAATTATATTTTATATTTAGCAATAAACAGGCGGAAAGCCGTGCAGCTTTTTACTGCCTAGTTATAGATAAGAAAAAAACGTTTCTAGCTTTTAAAGTAAAGTTTATTAGTACTGCTATTAAAGAGTTTGTTTCTAAGTTAGAGTAGTCTTTCTACTTATAAGAGAAAATTACCTCTGCCTTACACGCCCTAAATTTAAGTTTTAAATACTTATAAAATAACTTATTTGATAAGATAGTGCAACACCTTACTACATTTAATATAGAAAATCACAATTCTCTTATTAAACTAAATATAAATAGCAAACTAGTATTTACCTTAGTACTACTAAAAAAGCCTTGCCTTTAATAATATTAGAGCCTGCAGCTTTTTTATACTAGCTTTTTATTTAATTTAACCTTAACTCCTACTTGCGCTACTTTAAGCACGCCTAAATTTCTGTCTAAAACCCCTGCTTTTAATAATAAGCCTCTATTAAATACTTGTTTTAAGTGCAAGAAGCCTAGTTACTTTGTAAGTAATTATACTACCCCTTAAGTAAAAAAAATTAAAATTAAATAAAAAGAATACTTAGAAGCTACAAAACCTTACTTAGACTAAGAACAAAAGAGAAATAAAAACACTTAGAATAACGCTCTAGCCTAAGCCTATAAAAGTATAATTTTACTAATATTAACTTATTAAACTTGTTTAAAAGAAAGTATTTTTAAGTTTCTACTATTCTTTGTTTAAAGAGTTACAGTGCCTAGCTATAATTATTAATTTATACTAGAGCTTAAAGTTTTATATATCTAAATTCCTTTATTGCTTATACTCTTTTTTAATTACTTTAAGTTTTAATCTAAAAACTCCCTTTTAAAGTTTTTATAAAAGGATTCTAGAACTAGATCTAGACTAAAGTAGATAAATATATTTATCTTTACATCTAAATTAATAGTAGAAAGATTTTTAACTGTTTTTTTGTTATTATAAACTTAGGTACGCAAGATTATATTATTAAGATTAAATAGCTTTAGTAATTTAACTTATTACTAGATATAGTTTAAAACTAAATTGTATAGCCTATAAGATATCTTGCTATATATAATTCTGCCCTCTCTATCTTTATGCAGTTAAAGGAACTTTCTAGTAATAAAGTTGTAAAGAAGAATATCTAGTAAAGAAATGCGCTTTAAAAAAAAGATAAATATTAAAGAAGGCAAAGCTCTATAATAGTTTTAATATAAAAAATCTACAGCTTTTTTTAGCTCTTAAAAGCTTATTTTACTTTTAAAGTTGCTAATTCTAAACTAGATCTTGTCTAGTTAGACCTTACCCTACGCATAGCTATTATTTTAGTAAATGCCTTTTATTATTCAATAAAATAGAAAGAAAATAAGTTCTTTATAATAAGTATTTACAAAATTAATTATTTGTTAAAAGACTATATAGAACTTAATAATTCTAACAACGTTAAATTAATTTAGAACTAACTTCTATTTATTTACTACTTATATTAAGACGTGTTTAGCAAAACTGCAGTAGACTAACTGCTTAAATACTACTTATACAACTACAAGATTGTTCTTACTAAACTACTTTTAAATTAGTTTAGCCTTTTATATAAGTAGAGTACTAAAGAACTTAAAGCTACTAAGACGTTTATAATAGATAACTTTAAGAAAAAATACATTAATTTTAGTAATTACTCTTTTACCTCTTTTATATTTTATATTTAGAAGCTTAATAAAGATATTTAAATTTGTGTTAATTATTATAAACTTAACGCAATTACTTAAAAAGACTTATATTTAATTTTACGTATTAATAAGCTATTAGCTTATATATATAGAGTCTAGTTTTTTACTAAGTTAAATATACGCGCAGCTTTTAACAAGATTAGGATAAACCTAGATTCTAAAAAGTACACTACTTTTTAGACTTAATATAGAATATATAAGTCTAGAGTATTGCTATTTAGTTTATACAACGGCTTTACTACCTATTAACGTTATATAAACAATGTGCTAATTAAGTATCTTAATAACTTTTATATAGTCTACTTAAACAATATCCTTATCTACTCTAAATTAAAAGTAGAATATGTTCTTTACGTATAAAAGGTACTAGAAAGACTACAGTAAGTAGGCCTCTAAGTTAACATTAAAAAGAGCAAATTCTATATTATAAGAATAAAGTACTTAGGCTATATTTTAATAAACTAAGGGCTAGAGGTAGATCTTAATAAGGTAGAACCCCTTAACAACTAAGTATAACCTACTACTATTATAAGTATAAGATTGTTTTTCAAGTTTACAAAGTTTTACTAGCAATTTATACTAAAATACTTATAAATTACTAAACTACTTCTTATACTTTAAAGCCTTTTAAAGCTATTTATATAAAATTTAAATTATAAGAAGGCCTTTAGAAGGTTGAAAGCTGTATTACTAGAAATTTCTACTTTATACTATTATTACTTTAAATATAATACTAAGGTAGAGACTAATGTATTAGATAGTGTTGTTATAGGCGTACTTTCTTAGAAATAACTAAATAAAAAATAAAGTCTAGTAGCGTTCTTTAGTAAGGTCCTATCTAGGTCTAAACTAAATTAGGAGATTTATAATAAAGAACTTTTTACTATTATTATAGCGTTTAGTAAGTAGTAAGCTAAATTAGCCTTAGCCTACTTTAAAATTAACGTGTATTTAAACTATTATTTACTTAAGTACTTTATAACTATAAAGGTCTTAAACGCTAGACAAGTATATTAGGCTAAGAAACTTGCCTTATTTTCTTTCTACATCTAATACACACCTAGAAAGAATAACGCTTATATAAATATTTTTTTGTAACGTAAGTAGGATATAGAAAACTTAAAGTTTATAAAAACTAATAATTATTTATAAGTTTTACTTAAACTGCACTAACTTAACAACTAAATTAACTTTAATTTTACTCTTACTTATATTACTTAATTCTACGCTTAGAGTTCGTCTTTGCGTGTAGTAAAATCTACTTTAAAGCCTATAACTTTAGATTTACTAAAATTAATTAAATTTATTTTATAAACAAACTGTACTGCATTAAAAAAAAGCGTAACCTGTTGCTAAATAAGTACTAAATTAAAAACAAATTACTTTTGTATACAAACTAACTTTATATACTACTTAACTTTATACTTTGTACACAAATAATCTAAAAAGTATAGAACTAAGTCTTCTTAGCTTACTTTAGTACTACTAAAACTTATTAGCTAATTGCTTTAAAATATTACTAAAAAGGTATAGAAGCTACTTATAAAAAGTATATATAGAACTATATTAACTATTGCAAGGTACATCTAAAATAGACTTAAATTCTAAAAATAATATACTTTTTACTAATTTTTAATTATCTAATGCAACACTTATGTATTAACTTTAAAAAAATTTTTCTAAATAAAACTAGTTATAATTAAATTATAGTTGTAATTAATTATTTATTTAAATAGGCTATCTCTATTTTTTGTTATAAGATAATTAACGCAAGGAGTATAGCTAAGTTATTTATTTAATAAGTATACTAATTTAGCTATATACTTAACACTATAATCTTTAACTAAAGTCTTTAATTTATATTTAGTTTTTAGTTTAAGTTCTATTAAATTTTAGGCGTTAAAGTTAAGCTATTAACAGCCTACTATAAAAAGACTAACAGCTAGATAAAGATTATAAATAAATATATTAACTAAAGGCTTTAGCTATTTGTATCTTACTACTAAGACAACTAAAGTAGACTACTACCTTTAATTAATAGAGTACAAATTTCTTTACTTTATTTTGCTTTAGGCATGTTCTTGTATTAGATCTTTTATAGATTTAATTTTAGACAGAGCTAGGACTAGAAGTAGCTAGCTAACACCTTTACACTAACTAATAAGATAAACTATAAAAACGCGCTAGCTATAGCTACTTAAATATACAACGCCTAGGAAATAGTATAAACCTTTTTAGTAAAAGCTTAAAACTAAATATAAACTATAGTAAATTATTACTACTGCCTAATTAATTAGAATATAGAAAATAAAGTTTTTTTAGATATAAAAAACTTTACAACTAATTGCTTAAGCTAAAAACTATTAGCTAAATAAAAAGGCCTCTTTAAAGTTATTAAAAAAGTTAGCTACTTTTATTACTTTAAGTTACTAAAAGAGTTTTAAATTTATAATATTTTTGTACTAGAACTATTATATAAAGATTTTTAAAATCTACTTTTAAGATAAAAAGCTTTAAAGCTAGCGCCTACTTTAATTTAAAGTATAAAAAAATAAGAAGTTAATAAGATTCTTGCTAGTACGGCATTTTACTTAAAGTTAAAATACTAGGTTAGCTAAGTTAGCTATAATTTAGACTTAACTTATTACTTAGCTTTAAATTTTATAAGAGCTTTTTATAGACTAAAAGCCTTTTATAAAAGAAACTTTATACGTTTAAGTTCTCTAAGGTCTTTAGCAAAGTAAATTATAGCTTAAAAATAAAAAAAAGAAGATATAACTTTACTGTAAGACAACAATATATAAAGAAAAGAAAAAGAAAATTTTTAATAGGTATCTAGTAAAATAACTAGTCTACCTCTAGACCTCTCTCTCTTCTCTCTCCTACCCCCCCTAAACTAACTTTATACCTCTTCTTCTACTCTTTACTCTTACTTAAAGATCTAGGGAAGATTGCTTTTTTTTTATATAAAAAGAGGAGGAGCTAAAGAAGAGCCTACTGCTTTTCTCCTCCTTCTCTGCCTCTCTCTAGAGGCGCTCCTTATTGTCCTTCTCTCTTAGCAAAGCAACTAGACTACTACTGCTAGTTCTGCCTTAGTAAGTAAAGGCCTCTAAAGAGGTAACCTAGCTGTCTAGTAAATAGACAGCGTTCTAGATCTCTAAGAGGACCTAGTAAGTTAAAACTAAAATTAAAGCTATAAACAGCTTTTTTTTCTAGCTTTTTGTTACTTAGACTTTTTAGGCTAGAATAAAGGCTGCTGCCTACACCTGCTTTTTAGCAGGAAGGTAGTTTTTTACTAAATTCTTTTTATGCTCTGCAGTAGCGAGGAGGTCTATAGTAGTAAAAAGTTTAAAGAACTTTTCTTAAATATACTTTAGCACTTAACTAAGTTAACTTTAAGTTTAAAAAGTTAAGACATATTAAACTTATAAAAAAGCACTTCTTCTTCTACTATGTATAATAAGCGCATTTCTTAAATATTTTAAAGTTAAACTAATATTTAACTCTAAAAACGCCTTACGTAAAAGCGCGCACTAACTGCAGATAAATAAGGCAATACACCTCTAGTAAAGCTTTTAAAGAGTAGTATAGCAGTATAATATATATGTGTGTATGTATATGTATATGTATAGTGTTTTAGAGAGGCAGAAAAATTAGACATAACTTGTTGTTATAATATTAAAATAGTAAACGCTTAAGGCTAGTCTAATACTGCTCTAGGTTGTAGTTGCAGTAACTGCACATTAGAAGTCTATAATAATAATAAAAAGACGTTATAAAGTTAATAAATAAATACTAAACATGTTAAAGAGTATACATAGCTATAGGACTAGCTAATAACTAAGAGAGGGGGTAGTGTAATAAACACGTTACAACTCTCTTATCTTTACTGTTGTCTCTAGATCTTATCTATATTAGACCTACACTAGTCCTATTCTAGATTGCAAGTATAAAGACAGCCTAGAACCTATAGTTGCTTTGTAGATTTTTGATATCCTTTTGTACAAGGCCTATAGGTGTCTTATTTGAATTAAGGCTTATTTGTGGATTACAACGCACTCCCATATGCCTTGCCGTAATCTCTTCTGCTAATACTAATCCGTAAGTCTTGCCTGCGCCGTTACATCTTTAACATTTATAGTATAGGTAACTTTATAAAAAATTTTCATTTAAATGGTTATTGATAGTTAGTAATTAATAAAGTAGATAAGGTTTAGTCTTTAAAAAAAAACAAAATACCTATTTTTAAAGTCTTTATAATAAGTATTCAATTAAAAGTAAGTATGTAAATTTTTGCCTTTTCGGTACTCTAATTTTTGCTACGTAAGCTCTAACTCAAACTTGTGCTATTTTAATTATTAGTAACGTCTTTATTTTGCTAGATAAATACCTTAACTTAGCGTTTTAGACATATTTAGTTGTAAGTTTTTAGTCTTATTTTAATTCTACTAAATAAAACTTTTACTTTTTACTATTAACGCATGTAAGCCTATCTTTATTTTACTAGACAGGTTATTACTTTTATTTTGCTAAGTAGACTTTAAATTAGCGTTTAAATATAAATAACACTGCTGTTATTTTACTAAATAGTTTAGTACTTTTATGTTGCTATATAGACTTCAAGTTAGCATTTATTAAGGCATGTTTATTTTTGTGAAGATCGTCCGTAGATGATCTGTGTTGGTTCTCGGGGAATGAGTGAGTGCGATGGACGGGGGTTGTACTAGCACGATTAGTAGATCGATGTAATAGCACAGGTGGTTGTGTTAGCTCATTTAGTAGAACGATGTAAATAACACGGAGGGGTTAAGAATTAGGTAATCCTTAGATTGCACTTGAAGTTGAACACACTAAGCCACAAGGGCTTAATGCCTACTGCTATATACTAACGAGTGTATGCTCTGCTCAGTATGCTCAGTCGTGCCAAGAGCACTAAGCACTAAGCAGTCCTACAGTGTGATCAGTATGCTTAGTTGTGCCAAGAGCACTAAGCACTAAGCAGTCCTGCAGTGTGATTAGTATGCTTAGTTGTACTAAGAGCACTAAGCACTAAGCAATCACGTGACTGCTGGCTGCTCGTCGGGCCATTGTCTAAGAATGCCGACGTCTTCGTGAAGACTTCTCCACGAGTCCTAGTTCTGGGTCTTAACAATTTTATTAGTAGATTTTTGTTTTTTTTTAGGTGTTGTTAGTGCTAACTTAAGTAACAAAGTCCTTAACGCGGTCTATAGTAGAGAATAGTGCTAACCCCCTAAAAGTATATCTAGTAGTAATCCTAAAAATTCTAGTAATTAGTAAAGTTATAAAGTTATTCTTGTAATAATTATACACTAGTTCCTTTATGCCATCAATAGTAGAGTATGTTCTTATAAGCTTTGCTATTTATACAGGTGTTAAGGGGTATAAAAACATACTGTCACAAGAGCAGGAGATTACTAGTAGTGAAATTATATAAGAACAAGGTTAGTAAGATAATAATTTTATTATAAGTTAAGTATAAAGAATATAAGTAGAAGAAGAAGCTCATTCTATAGTACATGTAAAGATCGTCCGTAGATAATCTATATTAGTTCTCTTAGAATGAGTGAGTGCGATGGACGAGGGTTGTACTAGCACAATTAGTAGATTGATGTAAATAGTATAGGGTTGTGTTAGCACGGTTAGTAGAATAATGTAATAATATAAAGAGGTTAAGAATGAGGTAATTTTTAGATTGCACTTAAAGTTAAACACACTAAGCTATAAGAGCTTAATGCCTACAACTATATACTAAGAGAGTGTTCTATTGTCCTACAGAATCCTATGCTGTTCTATAGAATCTTATGCTGTCCTTTACGTAGAACGTGTAGGATTTTGTAGTATATTATAGAACGCATGTAACTTGTCCTATAAAGGATTTCTGCTAAGGCCCGTAGGATCACGTGCCTAGTGCAGGGTAGTATTATCTATTAGTACGCAAAGGCTTGTCCTTTGTTTAAGTAGTTTAAGATTTCTTCCTGCCTTTATTCTTTATATATAGTCTGTACCTTCTCTCTTCTTAAGTTTATAACACTATGCTCCTTTTTTATATTTTTGTCTTTATAAACTAGCCTAATAGTTTTCTGTAGTACTACTTATTATTACGCACTTAGTAATTATATTAATAGTATTAGTTAATTTACTATAGTTACTTATTAATATTATATTAAGAAAAGTTTACTGTGTTAAATGTCTTTGTTAAAGAAGGTGTATAGGAATTATTATAAAAATAAAGTTAAAAAATATATTCTAGTAGAAGTGCTATTACTAGATTATTTATAGTTAAACTAAAAGTTAGCTTAATTAGAGCAGTAGGAGTTTAAAGCTAATACAGCAAAGTAAGTTACGCCTAAGGCGTTGCTAGTAGAGCGTATAAAAAAAAGTTATTTTTAAAAATAGTATATAGTGCTAGCGCGTTGTAAGTAGTAGTTAATAAGTAAATTAAAAAAGTTTATTAAAGAGATTAAAGCTTTAAAAGCTGCAGAAGATATTAACTATAAAGTGAGTATTTTAGAGAGTAGCTTAATGCCTAGTACACTGTTGTTAAATTAGAGCGCGTTCTCTTCTACTTACTTAGAAGGTAATTTTACTTTTAATAATTCTCTAGGTAAGTTGTATAGTACTGTATAAGTAGTTAGCAACAATTTATAAAGTTTATATTTAGTTTTCATATATTTTTACTATTTAAGCATTTTAACTATTTAACTAAGTATTTTTTGATATTATCTTATGCTTAGTATAAAAAGATCTTTTGAACTATAAAGATATTATATTTTTCTATTTTAAAGTAGAAGGTTTTTTATAATAGCGTTTCTAGGTCTACTAGTTCTAATATATTAATATAGAATTTTAGGTAGATTTTTGTATTAAGTAGAAGGTTAAGTGTACATGTAACTAGTCTCTTCTAGTCTAGAATTAAAAACAGTTTAATTTTAACGTTGTTAAGTTTTTTATTAAGTTGTTTAGTGCGAAGATTCTTTTTAAGTAAATATTCTTTATCTTTTTTTTCTTTAGCTAAGGTGCTATTTTTATTTCTAGTTAACATATAAAATGCTTTAGCGTTAAGCTTTTCTAAATGTTATTTTAAGTAACTTATGTACTATCTTTAGCTTACTTACTATTATAATAGCTACTTTTATTTTTTTAGCTTAAAAATATTTGTGTAAAAAGATTTAGCTGTTTTTTTATACTTTATATAAAATAGTATTTGTTTTATAAATTATAAAATCTTGTTGTTGTATGCTAATTTTACTATAAGTAGTAGTAATACTTAATTGTTTTACTATTAATTAATATATATCCTAAGATAGGCTTTTATTATGCAATTTATTTATTTAGTCTATTTGTTTATTTGTAGGTAATAAGCTGTTAATAGCTTTTAATTTATTCTAATTGCGGCTAATAATGTTGTTTAAAGGTTAGAGATAAAGAGCTTATCTTTATAATTAATAATTAACTTCAGTATACTATAGTGCTTAATAATTTAGTTGTTAATAATGTGTACTAGCTATACTACTAAAAAAAAAATTAAAAGTAATATACTCTGCTTATTTTGTAAATTAATTAACTACTACAAGAATTGCGTTGTATAATACTTTAGTAATAAGGTTTTTAAGACTAGTAGGCTTGTAATAAAGCTTATAAAGAAGTCTAACTATAGTGCGTTAAGTAACTTTATTGCTTATATTTCTTTATAAAGTGTATAAGTACTATACTTGTTCCTCTAATAGTTTGCGCACTTAGCTATAAAGAAAGTTTTTTTATTTTTTATTTCCAAAAACTTATAATTTCTTTTAATAAGTTTTATAGTTTGTGTAATACTAGAATAACTATATACAAAGTTATTATAGTATTATTTAATTATTACTATTTATAATTTTTTTTATATGTTATATGTAATTTGTAAAACTACGTTTAGTATTTTTGCTAGTTCTAGTAATCTGTCTTTATTAATCTTAAGTATTGTAGTGTTAATGATTTCTTTTATTTCTAAAATATTGTGCTATTAGCTAAAAGCATCTGCTCTAATATTATCTTTGTTTAGTGTATATATAATCTTAAACTTACATTGTTTGAGTAATTTTAACTATTTTATTTATTGTTAGTTAAGTACTTTAGTAGTTAAAAAGTTAACTTAGTTCTTGAAATTTGTAAATATTATAAGTTCTAAGTAGCTTTCTGTGTACACTCTCTAATGCTATAAATATATAACAATAGCTAATAGCTTTTTGTTATAGACGTTATATTATTCTTTTAGTCTAGAGAATTTCTATAAATAGTTTGTAATTAGGTGCTATTTACCTTTATGTAGTTAAATAGTATAGCCTTTAAGTGCAAAAATTTAATACATTAGTTTTAAAGCGTAATAGTTGTCCTACTTAGAATATCTTAAAGTATAGTAGTTCTATGCTTACTTTTTTAAGTATCTAAAAAGCGTTTTTTACTTCTTTACTTTACTTTAAAAGTATCACCTTTCTTGTAAGTCTTATTAATAGAATAGTAATTTTAAAGTAGTTTTCAATAAATTATTAGTTAAAGTTTTAAAATTTTAAGAATAATTATATTTCCTTAACTATTATTAAGTGTAGCTATTTTTTAACTACTAATATTTTCTCTTTACTTATTTATAGTCCGTGTGCTCCTACTATATATATAAGAAAAGTAACTTTATTTTATAAAATTTATAATTCTTAAGTTTAAGTTAGAGGTTAAACTAGTCTAGGCACTTTAGTACTGTATAGACGTGTTCTACATAATCTCTTAAGTTCTTAAAGTAAATAAAAATGTTATCTAGGTATACTATAATAAAAATGTCTAAATATACTTTTTATATATTATTAATAAGTTCTTAAAATGTTGCTAGAGCGTTTGTAAGCCTAAGTAGTATAATAACATATTTATAGTGTTAATATTATGTTTAGAACGCTATTTTTTTTTTTTTACTTTTTTTTATCTTAATAAAGTAGTATTTATTTTAGAGATTTAATACTATAAAGACCTTATTGTAAAAAAATAAGTTTTAAAACGTTATAATATTTAGTAATAAGTACTAATTCTTTACTATAATATTGTTAAGTTTTTAGTAGTTAACGCATATTCTTAGTAGCTTATTCTTTTTTATTAAAAAGAGTATAAGAAATCCTGCTAGTAATATTAAAAGTTTAATGTATTCTTTTTTTAATTTTTATTTAGCTTAGTCCTTAGTTCTTTAGGTTTTATCTTTAATAATCAATAAATTAGCTTAAAGGGTAAAGTCTTCCCTTCTTTTAGGACAATTTTAAAGTTCTAGGGTTAGTATCTTAGTAAGGTTTTGCTATTTACTACTTCTATAAAGAGGTACTAAAATTCTTTATACTTTATTAAAATATCTAAAGTTATGCGCTTTTCTAAACTCTAACTTTATAACTTAAAAGTGCTCTACTAGTGTTTATTAAGTTAAACTCTTGTATTATAAGGCTGTTCTTAATTAAAGTCTACTCTCTTTTAGTAATATTATTAATTTTTCTTTTATTTACTATTATAGTTGTTAAATACATAGACTAGCTTATAGTTATGTCTAATCTATAGCACTTAAATAAGAACTTTCTTAACATTTAGTTAACTTGTAAGTTATATTCTTATAACTAAGAAATTTTTAATATAATATTGTAGGTAGCTAATTTAAAGACGTTTAAGTTTAATTGTTTTTTATATTTCTAGTTATTAAGTGTTACTTTATTAACCTTGTATATAACATTTGTCTTACTTAGTATAAGCTAACTATTTACTATATATAGTAAGTAGAGTTTTTGTTTTTTTAGTATTTGTTAACCTGCTACTTATACTACTTAAAGAGAAATAAAGTTAGCTTAAGAGCTAAAATTTACTAATACTATTATCTAATATTTATATAGCTTTACTAGTAGCTTAAGAAAGCTTAAAAAGCTAATTAAATTTATTGCTTTAGTAGTTCTAAGTGTTTAGAGCGTCTATTTTAAAAAGACTATATACTAAATTTATAGAACTTCTTAGTAACTATATGTAGTTTACATTTAATATTAAAGCATATATACTATAAAGGCTAGTTATACTTTTATGTATAAGTTTTGTTTTTGTAATTCTTCTGCTACGTTATATATATTTATAGAGTTTCTTCTAGATTATTGTGTTTATAGAAGTATAAGCTATATTATTTATTTTATATATATACTACATATTTGTTGTTTAGGTAGTTATACTATAAGTACTTATATTAAAGTATTCTTTTTAGTTCTTTTAGAAACTATTTCAATCTATACTTATCTAAGTAGTATATAGTGCAGCTATTATATATATATATAGTCTATAAGTACTTTGCGTGTTTTAGATTACGTAAATTTATTTAATAGTATATACTATTATAGCTAACTTCTTGTATTCTTTGCCTCTAGCGTGTTGCCTAAAGTTCTTTTTAAATTTTCTTTTTTTCTACGTCTAAGAGTTAGTGTGTTAGTTTATTTTAAAATACTTTAGCATTTTAAGTTTATTTTTACATAAAGTTATTATATAGAGTTTTGTTAATATTTACTATAAGAATACTTTTTTTCTTTTATAGTTCTTCCAGTAAATTAGCATACTAGCAGTATTTTATTAATATTTTTTTAGAAAGTCTTTTAAAGATTTTCTTAAGTTATTTAAGCTACTTTAGTAGAATGTTACTTTTTCTTAGCTAAGTTATTTAAGCATTATATTTCTAAAGGTAGTAAGACTTATATATTAATATTTTACTTGTCTAGTGTAGTGCAGTACTTCTATATAGCTAGTAATAAGCTCTTTTAGTTTATTAGCTTTTTCTGTGTAATTAGTATAGAGAGCTAGTAGGTTGCTTAGAACCTAGCTATTTTTCTATGCTTAGTTTAGTTAGCTAGAGTTACTTCTACTTCTTTGTTAAGTATTATTTTAAAAATATTGTTGTCTAAGGCTTTCTCTAGAGTAGTTATAAAAAAGTTATCTAGACTATTAATGTTTGCCTAGTCCTATTCTTAGACTATAATAGTAGGTTAAGTAATAACATTTTCTTCTTCTTCTAAATTATTATTAGGTACTATATAGTAAAAGATATTAAACTATTATGTTACTTTGCCTTAGCTCTAGTAGTCCTGCTTTATATAACTTTTTTTACCCTATATATACAGTAACTGATTTCTTTCTTACTATTTTTATTATATTAAAACTTGTTTTTTTAAGTCTTTTGTTAAAGTTGTTAAGGTATATAGGCTTATAGCTATTAGTTATATAATATTCTAAAATTCTAGAAGTGTTGTTTTATTATTAACTTTAGTTAGTGTATAAACGTTAGAACATTTAACGTAGTTAAGCGTTTATATTTTTAAGTATATAATTTCTTTACATAAATAGTTAGTTTTCTAGTTTAAGCTTATAAAAGTTATTATTTACTTGAATAGCTTTAGCTATAAGTTTGTTAAGCATGTTAAGAATAGCTTTACCTTATATAAGTTTTATACGTACAGCTAGTTTAAAACCTTATTAATATATTTATATTAAAGTCTTGTTATCCTATTTAATAAATGTTTAGTGTTACTAGATTTTTATTATATAGTTAGCTATAAAGTAAGTTTATTATAACTTTTAAATTTTTTGTTTTACTACTACAGATTCTTTAAAAGTAAAAATTTTTTTTTTTTTAAAATTGTTTTAATTTTTAATAATTATTTTATTAGTATTGTTATTAATATTTATATTTATGTATTAGTATAAAATAAGGTTAGCTTATTTTTTAGCAGCTCTTTTTAAAATTTAAAGGCCTATATAACTATATTATTATTATTAATTTTACTCTTTTTAATATAGAAATGTCTATTACCTTAGAGTAGCTATAGCTTAAGCTTATTATAGTTACTATAGTTAGTTTTAAGCTTATTAGCACGCTTAGTTATTTTTATAGTTAAAGTATTAGTAAAAGTGTCTATAGTAGTATTACTTATTTTAAAAGTATTTAAAGTATAAAAATTGTTTATAAATAATCTATATTAATTCTTTTAAAATAAGTAAGTGTAATAGATAAGGGTTGTACTAGCATAATTAGTAAATTAATATAAATAGTACAAGGTTGTGTTAGCACATTTAGTAGAACAATATAATAATATAAAAAAGTTAAAAATTAGGTAATTTTTAAATTGCACTTAAAGTTAAACACACTAAGCTAGAAACGCTTAATGCCTATAACTATATACTAAGAGAGTGTCTTACTATCTTATAGAATCCTATACTGTCCTATGCGTGGGACGTGTAAGATCTTGTAGTACATTATAGAACGCATCTAACTTGTTTTATAAAGGATTTCTGCTAAGGCCTGTAGGATCACGTGCCTAGTGCGGGGTAGTGCTATTTATTGGCACGTAAAGGCTTGTCCTTTGTTTAGGTAGTCTAGGATCTCTTCCTGCCTCTATCCTTTATACATAGTCTGTACCTTCTCTTTTCTTAGGTTCGTAACAGTACAGTACAGGAGCTTAGCTGTAGAGGGCATGAATAATAGCCCCCTCCCCTTTCCGTAAGATACAGAAGAGGCTATATACCTTAAAATCACGTGGTTAAGCACTAACTTAGTGTGCAGTAGGGTATCACCCTGTGCACCGGCACACTAGTAAGAACGCTAAGAAGGTTAAATATTAGACAATACACTAATAGCCTTACCTTCATAATCTAGTAGCTAAAGTTAAGGACTAAAAAGCCAAAGAAGTAAAAAGTACTACAAAGCACAAAAACTTATATTAGTATAATTATAAGCTTAATTGCAAGTTCTATAGAAAAAACAAGAAATGATTTAAGGTAGACTAAAACTAGTGCTACTACCTAAACTTGTAGGCAGACAAATGCCTAGCGAATAAGTGTCACCTCTATAAACTTCAGAAGAAAGAAATATACTACCAACTCCTATAGACGCTATGCAAGAATAGATGTAAATACTATTAGTAGCAGCTTAAAAAAGTACAATAAGTAGACAACTACTACTATAATACTTTATTATTAAATATTTATAAGGCAGCGGACTGCTTAATTTACAAAGCTAAGAAGCTAGAACTAAGAAAACAAGCCTTAAGGCAAGAAATTCCTTACTAAAACCTCTATTAGAGCTTCTATTATAATAGTAGTTGCTTAATACACTATAGCACAAAGTATAGTATAGGCTACTTTCCTAAGAAAAAAAAAAGTAAGTAGGTAAGGAACTAAAATGCCACTAAAGACAGAGTTATACTAGTAAAGGCATACTTAAGATAACTCTAAAGAAAATGTAAAATATTAATAGTAAAGTGAAGTAGTTACTTACAACTATATCTATATATAGTTAAAACATACAGGCACTTGTAGACAGTGAGGCTGTACAAAAAATAATTTCCCTACGCGTAGTAAAGACATATAAGATACGACAATAAATTAAAAAAAAACTAATTCTAATAATACTAGCTAACAAGAAACTTATAAAATATAGAAACAGCAATATATAGTTAGAGACTAAATTAACAAAGCTATAAATAGCAGGCATAAAGTGGTAAATAAATATTAACATTATAGATCCAGAAGAATTAAACATGTTAATTAGTTATTACTAGCTAGATACTTTTAACTCCGGTATTAATTAGCAAATAAAAATAATACTTAAAAAAAAACTTAGGCATAAGGTTACTAGAGTACGCAAAGAGATACGCTTAACAAATTAAAGCTAAACTAAAAATAAAAGACTAGCAAGATTGTTGGCTGGATCCGCCAAACTCGCTTATCGTTAGCTTGCCCACCTGCAATTGTGCTTATAAGGGGCTCCTCACCTGCAAGGATACTTGCAGGTATTATTACTTAAAATATACACATGTTATTATTTAGAGCTATTTTTTACTATCTTCTGTAGTGTAAAGCAAGTACTATTGCCTAAAGCTACCCCTTACAGAATAATACCTCTTTCTACAGGCTAATAGTCTAGAGATAGCTCCCTTAACGTAATTTAATACTTAAGGTAATTAAAGAAGCTAGAGCCTTACTACATTTAAACTCTCTAATCCCCCTTAAACCTTATTAAGGCCTGCTACACCTAAAAAGCCTAGAAAGCGTACTTAAGGCGCACCTGCAACGCTTAAAGAGCGTATTAACGCTATAAAAAAGTAACGTAATAAACTTTAATTTTTACAATAATTATAGAAGTTAGAAAAAAATGTAGTATAACTAGAAAAGGTTAAATAAAGAGAAATCTTAAATATACTAATACTACTAACTACATTATCCCGCGCGTAGAACGCACTTAAAGTAATACTTATTATATATACATAACGAGCGTTAAAACTAAAAAACTTAGCTAAATACTAAAGTAAGAGTATTTTAAAGCAAACTCTTAAAAGCTTTAGTATACTTATTATAAGTATTTTTTTAAAGTAAAAAAAAAAAGTATTAACTTAAAACAACTTTAAGTAATATATACTGAACTTGCTTTTAAACTTTATTACCTATAGCCTTAAAGTAGTAACTGCGTATACGTATGCTATATAGTAAAAGAACTAGACTATTTAATTATTTGTTACTTATTTTAATATTTTTAAAAATTAACTTTTAATATATATTAAAGTACAAAAAGTCTAGTACTTATTTATAAAACTAAAGCTTAAACTATAGTATATAATTACTAACTACTATTAAATTTCTATAACTAAAGAAAACTTTATTACGCTTAGCTTTATACTTAAATAGAATTTGCGTAAAGCACTTATTATATATAATTTACCCTATTAAAGTACTTTTATAATAAAAAATAAAAATACTTCTTTTTAGCTACCATACTAGACACACTTAAAAAGTGTAAGAATAGTAATAATATTATATACTTTAAGTACTAAAAGAAAAGATACTACGCTAATAAGTGCTAAAGTAGTAACTTTAATAAAGCCTTAGTTAATATAAACTAAATAAAAAAAAGTTAAGCTTTACTATAAACTTAAAGTTAGTAAAGCGCGTGCTAATAAAGATTTTACTAAAAATATAGCGCGTGTGTTACGCACGTTTAGTAACTAAAGTAAAAAAAGAACTTTAAGTTATTTTAAGCTTATAATTAAATATTAGCTTTATTAGTTAAATAATAGCTATAAAAATAAATCTAAAATTTATTTAAAATGCAGAACTTCTTTGCCTAAGTTAAATTAGACTTTAAAAGTAGAATATATATGTAGTATATAAGCTTTAGCTGCGCTTAATAAATAATAATAGTATAAAGCATATTATAAAGGTTACTATGTACAAAGTAAGTAAAAAAAGTACACTACTACTACTTGGTAATTTTTTCTTAAGTTAGGAAAGCATTTGTATTAACTATAGAAGCTAGAAGTAGCATTAGAAATATATAAAAGCAAATATTAACTTAGTAGCTACTAAAGTATTTTTAAAAAACGCAAGACTTATAAATTTAAAAACTTACCTTTTAGAAGTACTTTAAAGTAATAGTATAAGTATTAAGCTTAAAGTATACGTACTAAACGTATCTTTAGCGTAAGTATAGTATATACTTAATATATTATAAAATTATACTAATATTTTTAATAATAAAGCTGCTAAAACTCTCTTACAGCTAAAAAGCTTAGATTATATAATTTTTATTTAATAAGGCACAAAAAACCCCTTTATAGGCCTTTTTATACTTTTTCTTTTTATAAGCTTTAAGTGCTCTATAAATATATTAAAGAAGTACTATAAAAGAAATAAATTTGCTACAGTACTAGCCTTATAAGTATACTAATACTATTTATAATAAAAAAAGATAGAACTCTTTGCTTTTACGTAAATTATTAAAGTCTTAATACTACTATAATACAAAATTATTACCTACTTCCTCTAATTAAAGAGACACTAGACTGCCTATTAGACGCATGCTACTATACAACATTAAATTTTAAAGACGCCTACTATTATCTAAAAATTAAGGCAGGAGATAAGTAAAAGACTACTTTTAAAACATAATATAAATATTTGAAATATCTTATTATTCCTTTTAAGCTTATAAGTGCTTTAGCAAGTTTTTAAGCTTATATTAATAAAGCTTTAAAAGAGTACTTAGATTATATTTATATAGTTGATTTAGATAATATTTTTATTTATACTTAAAATAATAATATTAGGCTACACTAGCTTGCTATACGCGCTATATTTAACTTTTTATAAAAAGCAAAGTTATATATAAATTTTTAAAAGTGTATATTTACTTTAAACAAAGTTTATTTCTAAAAAATTAATTATTTTAAAAAGTAGTATTTGCGTAGATCTAGCGCGTGTTACTACTATTAAGTAATAGCCTATACTTACTAGTATATAGAAGCTACAGTTCTTTTTAAAATTTATAAATTTTTATTAGCGTTTTATTAAAAATTATACTATAGAAATAGTATTTTTTATAACTATCTTAAAAGAAAAATAAGTGTTTTACTAGAATAAAAATATATATGCTGCTTTTATAAAGCTAAAGCAACGATTTATATATGCGCTTATTTTATATTACTCTAAAGATATATATATAATTTATATTAAGATAAATGCTTTAACTTTTGCTATATTAAGTATATTATCTTAATTCTTTAAAGATAAAAAATAGCATTTTATTATATTTTACTTTTAAAAACTATAAGATACTAAGATAAACTATAAAGTATACAACTTTAAACTTTTAGCTATTGTATAAAGTTTTGAAAAATAGTAGCACTACTTAGAAGGCGCTTAATATACTATTTAAGTATTAACTAATTATAATAACTTGCGCTCTTTATATATTATATAGAAACTAAACTAGTGTTAAGTACGCTAAGCTTTATATTTAGAGGCTTTTAATTTTAAAGTTAAATACTGCTTAAGGCGTATAAACTCTATAGATAGACTATTAAGAAAAGCAGATTATAAATAAAAAAACTTATTATTAATTTAACTATTACTTACACTATAAAACAAACTTTTAGTAAAAGTAAAGTATAGTAAAATAAAAAGTTTTATAACTTAGTATAGCTAAGAAAGTATATATAAGACGCATGTAGCTAATATTTATAGAATAAAAAGTATCTAAACTGCTAGTGCTATAGAGTATACACTATGTGTACTACACTCTCTAGCTAGAGTATTAGTTAGTAGCAAACTTATAATAGTAGAGTTAGAAGCTTTAATAAATAAACTTTACTAGTTATAATAAAAAAATGCCTTTGCCTTATAGTAAGTTACAAACTTTATATAAGTAGTATATACTTAAAATAGCAGCAGCGCGTAAGTATAGTACGTTAATAATAATAAAGTTTTAAAATATAAAAGTAGAATTTATATTCTACTAAAATAAGCTATTATGCAGGAAATTTTATTATAAAATTATAATATGTGTATAGTAGGTTAATTTAGCGCACGTAAAACTTATAAGCTTATTAGTAGGCTATATTACTAGCTAGAGCTAGGCTATAATATTTAGAATTGCGTATAAACCTATATAGTATGCTAAAAAAGTAAGACTCTAAAATATAGTAAATATAGTTAGTTATTACTATTACTAGTTTTTAATAAAATATATAAAAAAATAAGCTTTAATTTTGTAATAAAGCTACTACTAGCAAAGAATAATAGTTTAAGTTGCGTATTTAATGCAATTTTTGTAATTATTAACTAGTTTTTAAAAATAGTAATCTAAATACTTACATTAGAAATATAAAATATAAAATAGTTCACAAAACTCTACTTTAAATATATTATTTTAAAATATAAAGTTTAAAAAAGTATTATATATAATTGTAGTTTAATTTTTACTTTGTATTTTAAATAGAAATATGCTACTAATTATAAGTAAAGCGTAGGCTAAGCATAGCTTTCTACTTATAGATAAATAAGCAAACTAAATACTAAAACTAAATAATAAAGTAATACTTAAAAACGTTTACTTTAGAGAAAAAAGATAATTAAATATTACTTTTAATAACTACATAATTTGCGTATAACAACTCTATATATAAATTAATAAAGATAACACTTTTTTACTTAGTATATAGTAAGTATTTATTGCTTACGTTGCTTTTTAAAGATAGTGAGCTAGAAAAAGAGGTACTAGATGCTGTAAATAGAGTGCAGCGCATATATAGCGCACCTATAATAACAAAAAAAACCTTTTAGTAGTATAAAAATACTAATACTAATACTATAATAAAAAATATAAACTAAAAATCTTCTACTAAAAAGACTTAGTTTGCTTTAGTACAAAGAATATTAACTTAGCTTACTAACTTAGTAAAAAGCTTTTTAGTAAGTTTATAAGACTATTTTAAGTATAAAAAGTAGTTAGAACGTAAGCTTATTAACTATAACTACTACTTTACTATTATATTTATAATATTTTCTACGTCTTCTTACTAGAATAATAGGAATTACGTAGTAGTTAAAAAAATTATACTTAAGTACTAGAAATTAGCTTTAAAAGTAAAGAAATTTAGAAAGTTAAAAAAATATTAAAGAAATAAATTAGAAATAGCTAGCTAGAGTATTAGCTATAATAAAAAGGCTATAATAAATAATAAGATACTTAGACTCTAGTATTATAGTTTAAAAATATAAAAAAAATAATTAAGAAATATAAGTATAAGCAAAGATTATTATGTTCTAAGTACACTAAAAAAATATACTAAATATTATTTTTGTATACTTAGGGCGCAAATTAGGTATTTAAATAAATAAGTTATAAGTATTAAAATAATTTACTTTTACTTATTATTTAAATTTTCTTAATACTAGCACAAACTTTATTATTACTACTAATATTATTACTACTACTTCTAGCACTACTATTATGCGCGCTACTTACGCCTAGACTATGCTTAAGAAGTAGTATGTTATTATTACTTAAGCTTTTATTATTATTCTTATTATTACTAGCAGGACTAGCAATTCTAGCTATATAACTAGTAATTAATTTAAAAGTAGCTACTATATAGTACTACTTTACTAAGATTAAGCTTAAGTAGTAAAGTAAAGTTATTAGTACTTAAGTAGAAACTTTTATAAAAGTACTAGTATATATAGTAATATAGTAGTAGTTAGAAAGCTTAAAGTTAAATTAGTACTAGCACTACGCAAGCTTAACACTAGTAGTAATAATAATAAAGTTAGTTTTTAAAATATTAGTATTAGTAATAATACTATTAAAATAAGTATAAAGTTAGTATAAATAATTTAAATACTTATTAAGTGCTTTAAGAACTTATTTAAATTAGCTAAAGCATAGTTAATAAAATAAAAATACTTACTTTAGTATAACTACTATTATTACTTTTAGCATAATAGTTATAATAATAATACTTAGTTTTACTATAAATTTTTTTTATATAGTAATATTTTATATATAGCGTAGGCACGTTGTATATAAAGTAATAAAATTAATAGCTTTTTAAAGTATACTAAACTTATATAGCTAAGTATTTTATAAGTAGAACTTTTTAATATACTTAAATTTAAATAGTAAACTATAATAAAAATTAGAGCTTAGTATTAAAGTGCGTAATAAGTGCACTAATATTACGTGTTAAGTATATTAAGTAAGATAAAGACTATAAAAAATATACTAAAAAACTTCTTTATTACTATAGTAAATATTACCTTATATAGACTACTTACAATAACTATATACTTTTACTTTTACTTTTAAAAATTTTTAAAAATTAAATAATAAAATATAAACATTATTATATTAATACTATAAAACTTAATTTATAGAGCTTGCTATATATTTAACTAATAAGTAATATGTATTTTAAGCGCATATAACTTACGCGTAGAATATACTTTTTATTAAGCTATTTTTATACATAATTTTAGAAGTTTTAAGTTAAGGCTGTTAGGACGCTAGACTATAGAGGGAGGCTCTATCACGGATAGTAGCGTGTTGGCTAAATCTGCCATTGTTAGCTTGCCTACCTGCAATTGTGCTTATAAGGGGCTCCTTACCTGCGAGGATACCTGCAGGTATTATTGCTTAAAATATATATACGTTATTATTTGGAGCTATCTCTTACTAACTTCTGTGGTGTGAAGCAAGTACTGTTGCCTAAAGCCACCCCTTACAATCTTACTATATAGAATTAGAAGAATTTATATAAAAAACTCTAAGAAAATAGAAGTTATTAAAATAACGTAAGTTATAACTATAAAAAAAGAACTCTTACTACTAAGAATACTAAAAGAGTATTATGCTAACAAGTTTAGAGAACTTTTTAAAAAATAAAAGGCTACAAAGCTAGTAAACTATTAAAATTAAGATTACAAGATTATATAAAATAATGGAGCTAAGCTAAGTCTAGGACTAATATACTTAATATTGCCTAAGCATAATGCTAAGCTAAAAGATTACATCTAAGAGAATTTAAAAAAGATATTAATCTAACTAAAATTAGACTTAATAGCCTTACTTATCTTGTTTATAAAGAAGCTTAACAAAAAGTAGTAACTATGTATTAACTTTAGAAGGTTAAATAGTGTAACATAAAGAAACTAATATTCTTTACTACTAATAATAGAGCTTATGAATTAACCTTAAAGAGCTAAGTATTTACAGAATTTAACTTTTAAAAAAATTTACTAAATTAGAATTAAAGAAAGTTATAAGTAAAGAACAGCGTTTAAAACAAAATATAAACTATCTAAATATATAGTTATGCTTTTTAGGTTAATAAATACACTAGCAACTTTTTTATTAGTTATTAATAATATACTTTATAAAGAACTTAAATTTTTGTTACAGCGTACTTAGAAAATATACTAGTATAGTCTAGTAGAACGCTTAAAGAATATGTAGATTATATTAAGAAAGTACTTAAAAAGTTCAAAAATTATAAGCTATAACTATAGCTAAAGAAGTACAAGTTTTATATTAAAAGGACAGAATCCTTAGGCTTTATGATATTAATAAAAGGAGTAAAGATATATTTAAAAAAGATTATAGCTGTATAAGAATAGCTAATACCTAAAAGTTTTGAAAACGTGCAGTTTTTTCTAAAACTTCCTAACTATAATTAGATATTTATTAAGAATTACCTAAAGATTACTACACCTTATTTAAAATTTTTAAAGAGAAAGTTAGAATTTACTTAGAACAAGAAATAAAGAAAAGCGTTTAATAGAATTAAATAAATATTTCTTAAAGCACTTGTACTAGAGATGTACAACCTAAAACAAAAAACGTAAGTTAAGATTAACGCGTTGGATTATATACTTAGAGCTATATTATTATAGCAGTGCCTAAGTAAGAAATAAAAACTAGTATTTTACTATATAAAGAAGTTCTTTAGAGTAAAACTTAATTACAATGTTTATAATAAAGAACTACTAAAAGTAGTTAGCGCCTTTAAACAGTAAGAAGTCTACTTATTAAAACTACTACTCTAAATTAAGGTTTTTACTAATTATTAAAACTTAGCAAAGTTTATAATAAAAAGGAAACTTAACTAATAATAAGTCTAACAAGCTAAAATACTAGCTTAGTTTAACTTTAAAGTAACTTATTGCGCTAGAATACTTAACAAAGTAGTAAAAACCTTAACTAAGAGATCTAACTTACGCAAGAAGAGTTATAAGGAACTTCACAATACTATATTTTAAAAAAATGCTATATAGTAGTTTATGTTATAACTAGCTAGAGTAGCTAAAGTAGCTAAGCAGGTAGAAACACTATAATAGTAGTAGTAATAAAAAGCAGCTAGCTAATAGTTTAAGCTTAAGAAAAACAGCTTTAATAAACTACTATAAGACAAATAAGAGTGCTAAAAAATTATTTAAAAGAATTAAATATATACACTTCTAGATATAAAATAAAGTTGTATTAAGAAACTGCATAACACTTTAGAGTACAGACATGTAGTAATTAAAGAAATAGTTAAGCAACTAGCTAAGGTGTTTGCAATACTACGCTTGTAAGCAAAAGTATAAAATATGTTAGGCAACTATTTAGCGTATTACTAAAACAAGCTTAAAAGATATAAGCCTTATAGCTTGTAATAACCTTTATAGCTACTAATAAAACTATAAAGTAGTATAATAATAGACTTTATAGTAAAGCTCTTAAAATTACTAAAACTAGAATTAGCTTAACTTTGCAACACTTTTCTAGTAATACGAAATTAATTAACTAAGGCAGCAAAGTTTATGCTTATAAAAAAAGCTATTATAGTAGAAAGCTATACATATAAAGTTACAAAGGTACTAGTACTATAGTATTAAATAATTAAAAAGTTTATTACTAATTGTAACAAACTATTTACGTCTAAGTATTAAAACACATTTCTATTAAACTTAAGTATAAAGAAAAAGCTATTAGCTAGCTTTTACCCTAAGATAGATAGCTAGACAGGAAATACAAAATAGACACTAAAATAGTATTTAAGAATATACGCTAATAAGCTATAAAACAACTAAGTTAAACCTTTGCTGATAGCATAATTAGCCTACAATAGCATTAAGTTAGTAACTATAAAGTACTTACTATACTACGCAAACTATAGATATAAACTAGCTGTTTATTAAGATTTAAAGGACATTAAAAATATTATAGTAGGTGTAGATAATAAAGCCTATTTAAAATTAGAGCTATATAAAGAACTAAGTTAAAATATAGCTTATAGAAACTTTATAATAGTTAAAGTAGCTAATAACTAAAGAATCAAAAACTAACTTTTAAAAAAGAAAATAAAGTTTTCCTGTTATAACAGAACTTATAAACTAAACAGTAAAGTAAAAAACTAGATAACTTTTAAGTAGGACTGTTTAAAATTCTAAAAGAGATAAGCAATATAAACTATAAACTCTAATTACTTCTAAATATACGCGTCTACTTTATCTTTTACAGAAATTTTCTAAAAAGAGCACCTTTAGAAACTTAGCTAGCTACTAACATAGAGCTTAAAGAAACAAGTATAAAGTTAAAGAGATTAAGAACTTGCAGAATATTAGTTATTAGTAAAAATACTTAGTTAAGTAGTAAGAATAGCTAAAAAGCTAAAATACTTAAAAACTTAAGAAAAATTTAATAAACTGTAAGTTATAAGTACTTAATTACTATTAAAAATATTTAAAGAAGAAAAGACTAAGTTCTTAAAAAAAAAAGTAATTAAAAATTTTTTAAAGAAAGTATTAGCTTGTAACTAGCCTAAGTTAGTTAATAATTTAAGTAGTAATAGTTTAGTTATTAGAAAGTCTATACTAAAAGTAGAGTTGTTCTTACTTTACTTTTTTACATGATTCTAGAAATCTAATATTATATAATTATAATTAGTATAAAAGCGCTCTAGAGCTTTAGTTTTAGTAACTTTTAGGCAAAGCTAAGCAACCTCTACTTTAGCATAAAAAAGCGCTAGCTGCTTTTTACACTTCTTAGCTTCTACTTTTTTTTACTTTTTTTTAAAAATAAAAAAACTATACTCTGCCTTTATAAAAATATAACTAGCACAACAACTAGTTACAGTATTTATAAAATAACAAAAAAAATTTTTTTTATAGTGCTTATAATAAAACGTTATTTTATTTTTCTTACTAATAAATATAATTAGCCTAGGCCTAATACTGTTAAGTTAAGTTAGTTAAATAGACATAATATAATAATAAAACTGTAAGCATAGTTAAGAAGACGTAGAGAAAAAAGAGTATATAATATAATAGGCGTACTAAAGCCTTATATATAGCTAGTAATTTAACACGCAGCATAGAAAAATAATAATCTAGAGTATTAAGATAATATACTTAAGAAGAGGGATAATGTTATATGTAATAGAAAGGATTCTCTCCTTAACATAGAAAGTAGGTTAAAAGTTAACTATATATACGCTAGAAGGTAACAATCTGCGCAGGGCGCAAGAATTACGTAATTAGCATTCTGCTAAAACAAGACCTCTAGGAGGTCGCTGCTTAAAGGGAAGCTAACGCCTTCCCTAACTTCTTTCTTAGATAGAAGGCACGAAAGGACACAGGACAAAGGCAATAAGTATAAAAATGTATTAGATTCTATTATTACACTTGTTGTAATTAACTTAAATAGTTTATCTCTTACATAGATTATTAACTAGTTATTTTATTTTTTGTAAAATTAGTATTGCTTACCTTTAGTTAATCTTAAAAACTCTTTTCTACTTAAAATTACTCCTACAATACCTTACAGACTACCCTATACATTAGCCTCGCCCTAACACAAACTAAGTCTAGATAAGTATAGACTAACCTCGTGTAACAATATTTTTATACTGTTAAAGAATATTCTTTTGCTGTTGTATATACGCTATGCATACGCTATACTTTGTCTATAGCGTCTAGTACTTCCCTTTTTAGTCTGCTGTTCTTAAGAAGTAAAGTAAGCATTAAGTGCTTACTATATACTGCGTAAAAAAGTATTATTTTTATTAATTTGTAAATAGAGTTGTTGTACGCGAATTAAGCTATTAGTAGAAGTAATACCTAATAAGATTATTTTTTATAGTATAAGTTTTTAATTATTACTTTATTGTTTAGTTTAAGCGTTTAGTTTGCCTATCTATTATTAGTAGAAGGCTATGCTTAGCCTACGCTTTACTTATAAATAGTAGCATATATCTGTTTAAAACGCTAAGGTAAAGATTAAACTACAATTAAATATAATACTTTTTTAGATTCTGTATACGAAAATAATACTTAAAGTAAGATTTTGTAAACTATTTTACATTTTACGTTTTTAATGCAGCTTTGTAGATAGCTAGTTTCGAAAGTAGTAAATAGTTATAAAAATTACATTAAACACGCAACCTAAATTCTTTTTTACTAGTAGTAGCTTTGTAATTAAATTAAAGCTTACTTCTTAAGAAATTTTTGTAGATATTAGTTATAGTAATAACTAACTATATTTATTGTGCATTATAGCTTAAATCATTTAGCATACTATACAGATCTTTATGTAATTCTAAATATTATAGCTTAGCTCTAGCTAGTAATATAGCTTAATAATAAGCTTATGCGTTCTACTTGCGCTAAAATAACCCGCTGTACGCGTGTAATAATTCTATAATAGAATTTTTAACCTAATAGCTTGTTCTAGTAGGACATTAATTCTGCTTTTATATCTTAGAACTTTTTTATTATTAACGCGCTATACTTGTGCGCTACTACTACTTTAAGTGCGTGTTACTTATACAAAGTGTGCAAATTGCTGCTAGGCAAAGGCGTTTTTTTTGCTATAACTAGCGTAGTTTAGCTACTAGAGCTCCTAATTTTACTATTGTAAGTTTGCTACTAACTAATACTTTAGCTAGTAAGCATAAAACGCATAGTGTGCACCTTATAGCACTAGCAGTACGGATACCCTTTATTCTATTAATATTAGCTACATGCGTCTTATGTGCGCCTTCTTAGCTATGCTAGGTTATAGATTTTTTGTTCTACTACGCTCTACTATTGCTAGAAGCTTGTTCTACAGTGTAGGCAATATGTCACGGATGGTTGCGTGTTAGCTAGATCTGCCAAGCTCGCTTATTGTTAGCTTGCCTACCTGCAATTGTGCTTATAAGGGGCTCCTTACCTGGAAGGATACAAGTAGGTATTATTGATTAAAATATACACACGTTATTATTTGAGTTATCTCTCACTATCTTCTGTGGTGTAAAGCAAGTACTATTGCCTAAAACCACCCCTTACACAATAGTTAAGTTAACAACAGGTCCTTTTGTTTGTAATCTACTTTTCTTAACAGTCTGTCTACAGGGTTTGTATACCCTAAGCGGTACTTATCTTTAAAATTAAAAGCCTTGAAATAAAGAGCCTAGCGTGTTTAGCGCTAGTTTAGCTTCTATATAGCGTGTATAGAGCGTAGGTTGTTATACTGAGGGGTGACAAAGAGAAAAAGATGTCAAAAAAGTTATTGTTTCTAACGCTCAATATTTCTATAACAAGAGAGGCTATACCTAAAAGAGTTAGTGATTTGGAGAGCCAAGAGCTTTCTCTTTAAGATATACGGCTTAGTAAGCTGCTTAGTCAGCACGATTTCGCCTGCAAACTCGTCCAAAATATAATAGAAACAAAAGTAAACGTAAATTTTAGTATAACTTTTATTTATATTTGTAAAAACTGCTATGAAATATGTATCTTAAATAACACTAGATATTCTCTCTTGTGTGTTTGCTCTATGGTAACTGCAAGTATAACTATCAAGTAATTATAGAAAGCTTATTAAAACGTTTTTTCCTAATATTAAATTAGAATAGCTTACTAATACTTAGTGCACTTAATGAATAATTCTATAGTAGCTACAATATACTTTAGTTATAATGAACTATGATTAGACAATATTTTTAATAAAGACTCACTTACTTATACTAACAGCTTATTATTATATTCAATACTACATTATTTTCGTAATATAACAATACCTAATATTTAACAAATATTAATATCGAACATATTTTAAGTCTATATTTTGTAGTCTTATAAGTCCTTCCTTAGTATATTAATAATAACTATACCTTTTTCTAAGAGTTTAAACACAACTTTCACTTATAAGTATAATCTTAACAGATGTTACTTTCTAAGTATTATAGTAAGGTTTCTATAAAAATTATATATTGTATTATTTTGCAAGCTATTAACTTGATTTTACAGACGTTTACATAGAGATTTAATAAGGTATTTTCTTAAAATTGTTATAAATCTTTGTAAGACAGCTTAATCCAGGCTTTAGAGTTAATAATGATCTCTTTTTTATGATTAATTGTATAAAAGCATTGATTACAATTTTTTTAAGCATTCTTAGCACATTACTATAATAAAAAATAGGCTAATCTTATTTATAAAAGGATTAAGCTTAGTTATGAAAATAACAGTAACTATAGGCTATAAGAACTATACTATAAAGAAATAAAGTTAAAATAAGCAGAAATAGCTTATATACTATAGAATTATGAAGCTATTACGTAATTAGCGCTTACTTATGTAACGCTTATTTTTTTCCCTCTAGTTAGACTCTAAGTAAATAAGACATAGACCTTAAAAATTTGTTTACTTTATGCTTACGAAAGCTAATTAAATATAATTCCTAAGTAAAGATTTTCAAACGTTAAAAAAAAAGTTTTCGTAAGATTTACTTTTACTTTTTTTTCCCTTATGTTATGGGCGAGATTGCAGGAGCAATCGTGTAGACTAAGCAGCTTACTAAGCCATCTATTCTAAAGAGGAAGTTCTTGCCTCTCCAAATCACTAAATTTCTTAGGTATAGCCTTTCTAGTGATAGAAGTATAAAGCTTAAAAAACAACGACTTTTTAATATCTTTTTTTTGTCACTCCTCTGTAATTAGTTAACACCTAAATAGTGTGTTAAGCACTTTCTAGATAGTGTTACTATTTCTTAAAACTCTATATAATAGCTAAGAGTTTAGTGCTATACACTTTATAGTTCGGCTTAGTGTTTTGCAGTTTTTATAAATAAAATTGCAAAGGGTGGTTTTAGGCAATAGTACTTGCTTTACATTACAGAAGATAGTAAGAGATAGCTCTAGAATAATAACATGTGTATTTTTTAAGCAATAATACCTGCTAGTATCCTTGCAGGTAAGGAGCCCCTTACAAGCATAATTGCAGGTAGGCAAGCTAATAATAAGCAAGTTTAGTAGATTTAGCTAGTGTATCGGCGCAGGCAAGACTTACGGATTAGTAACGGCAGAAGAGATTACGGCAAGGCATATAGGAGTGCGTTGTGATCTACAAAAGAGCCTTAATTTAAGTAAGATACTTATAGGCCTTGTATAAAAGGATATTAAAAATCTATAGAGCAACTATAGGTCCTAGGCTGTCTTTATACTTGCGATCTAGAATAGGACTAGTGTAGGTCTAATATAGATAAGATCTAGAAACAATAGTAAAAATAAGAGAGTTGTAACGTGTTTGTTACACTACCCCCTCTTCTAGTTGTTAGCTAGTCTTATAGCTATGTATACTTTTTAATATGTTTATTGTTTATTTATTAATTTTATAACGTCTTTTTATTATTATTGTAGACTTCTAATATGCAGTTACTATAACTATAACTTAAAGTAGCGTTTGACTAGCCTTAAGCGGTTGCTATTTTAATATTATAACAATAAGTTGCGTTTAATCTTTCTGCCTCTCTAAAACACTACACATACACACACACACATATATATATATATATATACACACTATACTACTGCGCTGCCCTCTAAAGGCTTTACTAGAGGCGTATTACTTTATTTGTCTATAGTTAGTGCGCGCCTTTACGCAGAGTATTCTTAAAGTTAAATATTAGTTTAACTTTAAGACGTTTAAGAAATGCGCTTATAATATATAGTAAAAAAAAAAGTGCTCTTCTATAAGTTTAATATGTCTTAACTTTTTAAACTTAAAGTTAACTTAGTTAGGTGCTAAAGTACGCTAAGAAGGAGTTTTTTAAACTTTTTACTATTATAAACCTTCTTGCTACTATAGAGCACAAGGAGAATTTAGCAGAGAACTACCTCTCTACTAAAAAGTAAGTATAGGCAGCAGCCTTTATTTTAGCCTAGAAGGTCTAAGTAATAAAAAGCTAAAAAAAGAAGCTGTCTATAGCTTTAATTCTAGTTTTAACTTACTAGGTCCTTTTAGAGATTTAGGACGCTGTTTATTTACTAAATAGCTAAGTTGCTTTTTTAAAGGCCTTTGCTTGCTAGGGCAGAACTAGTAGTAGTGGTCTAGTTGCTTCGCTAGAGGAGGAGGACAATAAGGAGCACCTCTAAAGGGAGGTAGAAGAGGAGAAGGAGAGCAGTAGGCTTTTTTCTAGCTCCTTCTCCTTTTACAAAGAAGAGGAGCAATCTTTTTTAGATCTTTAAGTAAGAGTAAAGAGTAGAGAAGAGGTGTAGAGTTAGTTTAGAGAGAAAGAGAGGAAGAAAAAAAAAGTCTAGAAGTAGACTAGTTGTTTTACTAGATACGCTTTTATAAAATTTAAAGCTAAGTACTAAGTTAAGTTTAAATTATAGCTAACTTAGCTAACTTAGTATTTTAACTTTAAGCAAAATACTTTACTAGTAAAAATTTTATTAACTTTCTATTTTTGTATGTTTCAAATTAAAGTAAGCGCTAGCTTTAAAGCTTTTTATTTTAGAAGTAAGTTTTAAAAATTTTTGTATAATAGTTATAGTGCAAAAACGTTATAAATTTTAAACTTTTTTAGTAACTTAAAGTAATAAAAGTAGCTAACTTTCTTAATAACTTTAAAGAGGCCTTTTTCTTTAGCTAATAGTTTTTAGCTTAAGTAATTAGTTATAAAGTTCTTTGTATCTAAAAAAACTTTATTTTTTACATTTTAATTAATTAAGTAGTAATAATAATTTACTATAGTTTATATTTAGTCTTAAGCTTTTACTAAAAAAGTTTATACTATTTTCTAGGCGTTGTGTATTTAAGTAGCTATAGCTAGCGTATTTTTATAGTTTATCTTGTTAGTTAGTGTAAGAGTATTATCTAGCTACTTTTAGTTCTAGCTTTATCTAGAATTAAATTTGTAAAGGATTTAATATAGAAATATGCCTAAAGTAGAATAGGGTAAGGAAATTTGTGCTTTATTAATTAGAAGTAGTAGTTTACTTTAGTTGTCTTAGTAGTAAAATATAAATAGCTAAAGCCTCTAGTTAATATATTTATTTATAATTTTTGTTTAGCTGTTAGTCTCTTTATAGTAGGCTATTAATAGCTTAACTTTAACGCCTAAGATTTAACAAAACTTAGACTAAAAACTAAATATAAATTAAAGACTTTAGTAAAAGAATATAGTATTAAGTGTATAGCTAAATTAGTACACTAATTAAATAAATAACTTAGCTATACTTTTTGCGTTAATAATCTTGTAATAAAAGATGAAATTAGCCTATTTAAATAAATAATTAATTACAACTATAATTTAGTTATAACTAGTTTTATTTAAAAAGAATTTCTTAAAGTTAATACATAAGTGTTGCATTAAATAATTAAAAATTAGTAAAAAGTAAATTATTTCTAAGATTTAAGTCTATCTTAGATGTGCCTTATAATAGTTAATATAGTTCTATATATACTTTTTGTAAGTAGCTTTTATACCTTTCTAGTAATATTTTAAAGTAATTAGCTAATAAGTTTTAGTAGCGCTAAAGTAAGCTAAGGAGACTTAGTTATGTACCTTTTAGATTATTTATATATAAAGTATAAAGTTAGGTAGTACGCAAAGTTAGTTTACGTATAAAAGTAATTTATTTTTAATTTAGTACTTGTTTAGTTATAAGTTACACTTTTTTCTAAATGTAGTGCAGTTTGTTTATAAAATAAATTTAATTAATTTTAGCAAATTTAAAGTTATAGGCTTTAAAGTAAATTCTACTACGTGTAGAGACAAACTCTAAGCGTAGAGTTAGGCAATATAAGTAAGAGCAAGATTAAAGTTAATTTAGTTATTAAGTTAGTGTAGTTTAAGTAGGACTTATAAATAATTATTAGTTTTTATAAACTTTAAGTTTCTTATATTTTACTTGCGTTGTAAAAAGATATCTACATAAGCGTTATCCTTTTTAGGTATATATTAAATATAGAAAAAAAATAAAGTAAGTTTTTTAGCTTAACGTACTTGTCTAGTATTTAGAACTTTTATAGTTATAAAGTACTTAAGTAAATAATAGTCTAAATATATATTAATTTTAGAGTAGGCTAAGGCTAATTTAGCTTGCTACTTGCTAAATACTATAATAATAGCAAAAAGTTCTTTATTGTAAATCTTTTAATTAAGTTTAAACCTAGATAAGACCTTACTAAAAAACGCTACTAAACTTTATTTTTTATTTAGTTGTTTCTAAAAAAGTTTACCTACTACAACACTATTAAATACATTAGTCTCTACTTTAGTATTATATTTAGGGTAATAGTAGCATAAAGTAAGAATTTCTAGTAATATAGCTTTTAACCTTTTAAAGGCCTTTTTATAATCTAAATTTTATATAAATAAAATTAAAAAACTCTAAAGTGTAAGAAGTAGTTTTGTAACTTATAAGTATTTAAGTATAAATTACTAGTAAAACTCTTTAAACTTAAAGAATAATTTTATACTTATCATAGTTGTAAGTTATGCTTAATTTTTAAGAAGTTCTACCTTATTAGGATTTACCTTTAGCTTTTAGTTTATTAAGATATAGCTTAAGTACTTTATTCTTATAATATAGAATTTGCTCTTCTTAATGTTAACTTAGAGGCCTACTTATTATAATCTTTTTAGTACTTTTTGTACGTAGAGAACATGTTCTGCCTTCTATTTAAAGTAGATAAAGATGTTTCTTAGGTAAACTATGTAGAAGTTATTTAAATACTTAATTAATATATTATTTATATAATGTTAATAGGTAGCAGGGCTGTTGTATAATTTAAATAATAATACCTTAGACTTGTACGTTCTATATTAGGTCTAAAAAGTAGTATACTCTTTAGAGTCTAAGTTTATTCTAATCTTGTTAAAAGCTGCGTGTATATCTAACTTAGTAAAGAACTAGGCTCTATATATTTAAGCTAATAGCTCATTAATACGCAGAATTAAATATAAGTTTTTTTAAGTAATTATATTAAGTTTGTAATAATTAATACAAATCTAAATATCTTTATTAAGCTTCTAAACATAAAAAATAAGGGAGGCAAAAAAGTAATTATTAGAATTAATGTATTTTTTTTTAAGGTTATTTATTATAAACGTCTTAGTAGCTTTAAGTTCTTTAGTACTTTGCTTATATAAAGAGCTAAACTAATTTATTAGTTGTTTAGTAAGTATAATTTTATAGTTATAAAGATAATATTTAGGTAGTAAGTCTACTATAGTTTTACTAAATACGTTTTAGTATTAATAGTAGATAGATAGAAGTTAGTTCTAAATTAGTTTAGCATTGTTAAGATTATTAAGTTTTATATAGTTTTTTAATAAACAATTAATTTTGTAAATCCTTATTATAAAAAACTTGTTTTCTTTCTATTTTATTAAATAGTAGAAGGCGTTAGCTAATATAATAGCAATGTAGAAGGTAGAGTCTAATTAAACAGAATTTAGTTTAAAAGTAATAACTTAAAGAGTAAAATAAGTTTTTAAGAGCTAAAAAAAGCTGCAGATTTTTTATATTAAACATATTATAAAGCTTTACTTTTTTTAGTATTTATTTTTTTCTTAAAGCGTGTTTCTACGCTAGATATCTTTTTTAGCAAATTTATTATTAGTAGATTTCTTTAACTATATAAAGATAGAAGAAGTAGAATTATACGTAGTAAGATATTTTGTAGGCTATATAATTTAGTTCTAAACTACGTCTAGTAGTAAATTAAATTGCTAGAGCTATTTAATTTTAATAATACAATTTTGCATACTTAAATCAATAATAAGAATAAAATAGTTAAGAATTTTTTTACTATTAATTTAAATATAAAGATAGATATAATTATCTACTCTAGTTTAGATCTGGTTCTAGAATTTTTTTATAAAGACTTTAAAAGGCAGTTTTTAAATAAGAACCTAAAGTAATTAAGAAAAAGTGTAAGCAATAAGGGAATTTAGAAATAGAAATTTTTGAGCTTTAGTATTAATTAATAATTATTGCCAAATACTATAACCCTTTAAACAAAATATAGTAGAAACTTAAAAATACTTTTTTTTAAATAAGTTTAATAGATTAATTTTAGCAAAATTATACTTATGTAGGCCTAGGCTAAAGCGTTATTCTAGGCGTCTTTATTTCTTTTACATCTTTAGTCTAAGTAGTGTTTTATAGCTTTAGAGTATTTTTTTTATTTAATTTTAATTTCTTTTACTTAAGAAGTAGTGCAATTGCTTGCAAAGTAACTAAGTTTTTTATACTTAAAATAAGTATCTAATAAAGGCTTATTATTAGAGAAAAAAGTTTTAGATAGAAATTTAGTTGTGCTTAAAGTAGCGTAAGCAGGAGTTAGAGTTAAGTTAGAAAAAGAACTAGTGTAAGAAGGCTGCGCGTTCTAATATTATTAAGGGCAAGGCTTTCTTAGTGGCACTAAGGTGTATACTAGTTTATAATCTATTATTAGTTTAATAAGAGAATTGCGTTTTTTTATATTAAAAGTAGTAAGGTGCTGTACTATTTTATTAAATAAGTTATTCTATAAGTATTTAAATTTTGAATTTAGGGTACGTAAGGTAAAGGTAAATTTCTTTTATAAGTAGAAAGACTACTTTAACTTAAAAACAAACCTTTTAATAGTAGTACTAATAAACTTTGCTTTAAAAGCTAAAAATGTTTTTTTTAATTATAACAAGGTAGTAGAAAGCTGCACAGCTTTTTGCTTATTTATTACTAAATACAAAATATAATTTAAGTAATATAATTATTTTTTTGCATTTTTAAACTATTCTGTAACTAAAATAGCTAAGTACTAAAGTTTAAGGTACTCTTTTATAACACTAGTAGTGTGTTTTTATACAAGAGCTATGTAAGCCTGTTTTATTTAGTAGTAATCTAAGTTAATCTCTAATTAGTTTTTTATTAAAGCCTGCTATTAGCAGAACGTAGGGTTAGTTCTATTATTAAGATTTTTAATAGTAGGCGTACGCTCTATAAGCTTAATATATAGGGTTTTAAGAGTAATAGAAATATACTATATTAGTTAGCTTATTAGTATATCTGTTTTTGTTAGTTGTGTTTTAGTAGTTAGTACAGCTTTATTTTCAAAGAGTATAACTTTTTATATCAACTACACTACTTACATATTTAAGCAGTTAATTTTGTTCTTATAAAGTTTAATAAGATTTTTCTTTAAATCTACTTTTTCTTTTTTTTTAATTACTAGTTGCTTACTAGTTACTTTATCCTGCAGGGATTATTATTAACTCTAGTAGTAGGTTAATTTTTAGACAGGCTCTAAAAAGAGTCTAGGGTTATTTTAGTTAGCTATTAGCGTTTAATTCTAAAGCTAATAGGTTGTTAGTAGTCTTTGTATTTCTACTTTAGTGCACTACGCAACTTTTTTAAAGTAATTTGCCTTATTATTAAAGTTACAAGTTTTAAACTTAAAGGCTTTAGTTAGTAAAAGATCTAAAAGATTCTACTTAAGGTGTTATTAGACTTAACAGTGTAAAGCTTCTAGTTTATTTCTAGAGAGGCTTAGGCTTAGGCGTAGTTTAAACAAATAGCTGTAATATTGTTTTAAATACTGTTACTAGCTAGGATAAAAATTTTAATATAATGTATTAGCGCAGGCAAGACTTATGGATTAGTAATAGTAGAAGGGATTACAGCAAGGTATATAGGAGTGCGTTGTAATCTACAAAAGAGCCTTAATTTAAGTAAGACACTTATAGGCCTTTTATAAAAGGATATTAAAAATCTACAGAGCAACTATAAGTCCTAGGCTGTCTTTATACTTGCGATCTAGAATAGGACTAGTGTAGGTCCGATACAGATAAGATCCGGAGACAACAGTAAAGATAAGAGAGTTGTAACGTATTCGTTACAGCTAGCACGCAACTATCTATAACAGAGCCTTCTCCTCTAGTCTAGCTTCCTAACAGCCTTAACTTAGAACTTCTAAAATAACATATAAGAACAGCTTAGTAAGAAGCGTATTCTACGCGCAAGTTATATGCGCTTAAAATGTATATTACTTATAAGTTAAATACATAGTAAGCGTTACAGTTTAAGTTCTATAGTATTATTATAATAACTTTTCAATTTTATTTATTTATTTCTTAATAATTTTTAAAAGTAATAGTAAAACTCTATAATTATTATAAGTAGTCTATATAAGGTAATGTTTCCTAAAGTGATAAGAAAAATCTTAGTATATTTTTTATAGTTCTTGTCTTGCTTAATACACTTAATAAGTAATATTAGCGCACTTATTATACACTTAAACACTAAACTCTAATTTTTATTATAGTCTACTATTTAAATTCTAAGTATATTAAAAAGTTTTACTTATAAGATACTTAGCTACATAAGTTAAGTATACTTAAAAAAGCTATTAATTTTATTACTTTACACGTAACTTGCCTGCGTTATATATAAAATATTACTAAGTAAAAAAAAATTTATAAAAAAACTAAGCATTATTATTATAACTATTATGCTAAAAGTAACTATAGTAGTTGTATAAAAGTAAGTTTTTTTTATCTTATTAACTATAGTAGAGGGCAGCTGCTTTTCACTTTTTTGGAAAACCCATTTTGACTACAACAACAACCACCACCTTTGATACCTTAAAAATAAATTAACTATACTTTAGCTAATCTAAATAAGTTTTTAAAGCGCTTAATAGGCGTTTAAATTATTTATATTAAATTTGCTCCTATTTTAATACTGTAGTTGCTAATACTAACCCTCTAAAAACTAACTTTACTATTATTACTACTAGCTATAAGCTTGCGCGCTGCTAGTACTAATTTAACTTTAAGCTTTTTAACTACTTGTAAGGGGTAGCTTTAGGCAATAGTACTTGCTTTACACCACAGAAGATAGTAAGAGATGGCTCTAGAATAATAACGTGTGTATATTTCAAGCAATAATACCTACAGGTATCCTTGCAGGTAAGGAGCCCCTTATAAGCATAATTGCTAGTAGGCGAGCTAACAATAAGCGAGTTTAGCGGACCTAGTTAACACGCAACTATCTGTAACAAAGCCTCCTCCTCTAGTCTAGCGTCCTAATAGCCTTAAATTAAGTTTTTAAACTATATAAAAATATTTTAGTAAAAAGCGCGTGTTATTTGCAGCTTAAGTGCTCTTAAAAAACATATTACCTACTGTTTAAGTATATAATAAGCTTTAAGCTTAAGTCTTTATAGTGTTATTATAGTAACTCCTAAATTTATTATTTATTTCTTAAAATTCTTAGAAGTAAAAGTAAAAGTATGTAATTATTATAAATAGTTTATATAAAGTAATATTTGCTATAGTAATAAAGAAATTTTCTAGTATATCTTTTGTAATTCTTATTTTAATCAATATATTTAACACGCAACTCTAACGCACTTACTATATAACTAAATAATAAGCTTTAATTTTTATTATAGTCTACTATTTGAATTCTAAGTATATTAAAAAATTCTTCTTATAAAATACTTAGCTAAATAAGTTTAGTATACTTAAAAAAGCTATTTATTTTATTACTTTATATACAACCTGCCTGCGTTGCATATAAAATATTACTAAGCAAAAAAAGATTTATAGAAAGACTAAGTATTATTATTATAACTATTATACTAAAGGCAATTATAGTAGTTATACTAAAGTAAGATTTTTTATTTTATTAACTATGCTTTAGCTAATTTAAATAAGTTCTTAAAGCACTTAACAAGTGTTTAAATTATTTATACTAACTTTGCTCTTATTTTAATACTATAGTTACTAATACTAATATTTTAAGAACTAACTTTACTATTATTACTACTAGTGTTAAGCTTATGTAATACTAGCGCTAATTTAACTTTAAGCTTTTTAACTACTATTATATTACTACGTATACTAGTACTTTATTAGAAGTACTTACTTAGGTGCTTACGTTCTTGCCTTATTTTTTAAGCTTAATTTTAGTAGAATAGCGTTATATAGTAGCTGCTTTTAAGTTAATTGCTAGTTATATAGCTAGAATTGCTAGTCCTGCTAGTAATAATAAGAATAATAATAAAAGCTTAGGTAATAATAACTTACTACTTTTTAGGCGCAGACTAAGCGCAAGTAGTGCGCATAATAGTAGTGCTAGAAGTAGTAGTAATAATATAAGTAGTAATAATAAAGTTTGTGCTAGTAGTAAGAAAATTGTTAATAATAAATAAAAGTAAATTATTTTTATACTTATAGTTTTATTTATTAAATACTTAATTTGCGCCGTAGGTACGTAACAAGAATATTTAGTATATTTTTTTAGCGCGCTTAAGACGTAATAATCTTTACCTATACTTATATTTTTTAGTTAGTTTTCTTACATTCTTAAACTACAATGCTAGAGTTTAGGTATTCTATAATTTATTATAGCTTTTTTATTATAGCTTATACTTTAGCTAGCTATTCTTAATTTATTTTTTTAATATTTCTTTAACTTCTTAGATCTTTTTACTCTTAAGGCTAATTTCTAGTGCCTAAGTATTATTTTCTTAACTACTGCGTAATTCTTATTATTCTAGTAAAAAGACGTAGGAAATATTATAAATATAATAGTAAAGTAGTAGTTATAGTTAGTAAGCTTACGTTTTAACTACTTTTTATACTTAGAATAGTTTTATAAACTTACTGGAAAGCTTTTTACTAGGTTAGTAGGCTAAGTTAATGTTCTTTGTACTAAGGCGAACTAAGTCTTCTTAGCAGAAAACTTTTAGTTTATGTTTTTTATTATAGTATTAGCTTTAATATTCTTATACTATTAGAAGGTGTTCTTTTACTATTGCACGTGCGTTATGTATACGCTGTACTCTATTTACAGCATTTAGTATCTTCCTTTCTAGCCTGCTGTCTTTAAGAGGCAATATAAGTAATAAATGTTTACTATATACTGCGTAAAAAGGTGTTGTTTTTATTAATTTAGAAATAGAGTTATTACATGCAAATTATGTAGTTAGCAAAAGAAATACTTAATTATCTTATTTTTCTAAGGCAAACGTCCTTAAGTATTACTTTATTATTTAGTTTTAGCGTTTAGTTTGCTTATTTATTTATAAGTAGAAAGCTGTGCTTGGCCTGCGCTTTACTTATATTTAGTAGCATATTTTTATTTAAAATACAAAATAAAAATTAAACTATAATAAAATATAATGCTTTTTTAAATTCTATATTTTTAATGTAATTATATAGATTGCTATTTTTAAAAAGTAGTTAACAATTATAAGAATTATATTAAATATGTAACCTAAACTATTATTTTTTGCTAGTAATAGCTTTATTATAAAATTAAAGCTTACTTTCTTAAATATTTTATTAGAAACTAGTAATAGTAAGAACTAACTATATTAACTATATTTTAAAGCCTTACTCTTTTAGCATACTATATAGGTCTTTACGTAATTTTAAATATTATAGCCTAGCTTTAGCTAGTATTATAGCCTGCTAATAAGCTTATAAGTCTTACGTGCACTAAAATAACCTACTATAAATATATTATAATTTTATAATAAAATCTCTTACCTAATAGCTTATTCTAGTAGAATATAAAGTTTACTTTTATATTTTAAGACTTCTTTATTGTTAACGTGCTATAATTACGCACTGCTATTAGTTTAAGTGCATACTACTTATATAAAGTTTATAACTTGCTATAAAGTAAAAGCATTTTTTATTATAACTAGCGTAGTTTATTTATTAAAGGTTCTAACTCTACTATTATAAGTTTGCTACAAACTAATACTTTAGCTAAAGAGCGTAGTACACATAGTGTACACTCTATAGCACTAGCAGTTTAAATACCTTTTATTTTATAAATATTAGCTACATGCATCTTATATGCGCCTTTCTAGCTATGCTAAGTTATAAAACTTTTTATTTTACTTTACTTTACCTTTACTAGAAGTTTATTCTACAGTGTAGGCAATAGTTAAGTTAACAATAAGTTATTTTATTTATAATTTACTTTTCTTAATAGTCTATTTACAAATTCTATACGCCTTAGGCAGTACTTAACTTTAAAATTAAAAGCCTCTAAATATAAAGCTTAGTATGCTTAATACGAGCTTAGCTTTTATACAGCGCATAAAGAGCGTAAGTTATTATAATTAGTTAACACTTATATAGTATATTAAGCGCCTTTTAAGTAGTGTTGCTATTTTTTAAAACTTTATATAATAGCTAAAAGTTTAAAGCTATATACTTTATAGTTTAGCTTAGCGCTTTATAGTTTTTATAAGAAAACGTAATAAAATACTACTTTTTGTTTTCAAAAAGTTAAAACACTATACTTAAAATAGTAAAAGTTAGAGTATTTATTTTAATATAAATTATATGTATATTTTTAAAGTAGCGTAGAATAAGCATATATATAAAGCGTTGCTTTAGCTTTATAAAGGCAGTATGTATATTTTTATTTTAGTAAAACGCTTATTTTTTTTAAGATATTTATAAGAGGTGCTGTTTCTACAGCATAGTTTTTAATAAAATACTAATAAAAGCTTATAAATTCTACAAAAGACTGCAGCTCTTTAATATTAGTAGGTGTAGACTACTATTTAATACTAGTAACACGCGCTAGATCTACGTATATACTACTTTTTATAATAATAAATTTTAAAGAATAAACTTTACTTAAAGTAAATGTGTACTTTTTAGAGTTTATATATAACTCTACTTTTTATAAAAACTTAAGTATAGCACGTATAGCACGCTAGTTTAGCGCAATATTATTATTATAAGTGTAAATAAGAATATTATTTAAATAAACTATATATATATTATTTAAGTGCCTTCTCAAAGCTTTATTTATATAAGCTTAGAAGCTTGCTAGGGCGTTTGTAAGCCTAAAAGGCATAATAAGATATTTAAAATATCTATATTATATTTTAAAAGTAGTCTTTTACTTATTTCCTACTTTAATCCTTAAATAATAGTAAGCGTTTTTAAAATTTAATATTATGTAGTAGCGTACGCTTAATAAGTAGTCTAGTGTCTTTCTAATAAAGGAGAGTAGGCAACAATCTTTTATTATAACAGCATTAAGACTTTAATAATTTGTATAAAAGCAAAAAGTTTTATTTTTTTTTAGTATAAATAGTATTAGTGCGCTTATAAAGCTAGTGCTATAGTAAATCTATTTCTTTTGTAGTACTTTTTTAATATATTTATAGAGCACTTAAAGCTTATAAAAAGAAAAAATATAAAAAAGCTTATAAGAAAGTTTTTTGCTTTATTAAATAAAAATTGCGTAATGTAAGTTTTTTAGCTATAAAAAAGTTTTAGCAGCTTTATTATTAAAAATATTAGCATAATTTTATAATATATTAAGTATACGCTGTACTTATACTATAAGTATATTTAGTATATATGCCTTAAGCTTAATACTTACGCTATTACTTTAAAGTACTTTTAGAAAGTAAGTTCTTAAATTTATAAGTTTTATATTTTTTAAAAATACTCTAGTAGCTACTAAGTTAATATTTACTTTTATATATTTTTAACACTACATCTACTTTTTATAGTTAATATAAATGCCTTTTTAGCTTAAAAAAGAGTTGCTAAGTAGTAGTAGTGCTGTTTTTTTATTTACTTTTTATGCAGGAACTTTTATAATATACTTTATGCTATTATTATTTATTAAGTATAGCTAGAGCTTATATGCTACGTATATGTTTTGCCTTTAAAGTTTAATTTAACTTAAGTAAAGTAGTTTTATATTCTAGATAAGTTTTGGATTTATTCTTATAGCTATTTTTTAACTAATAAAGCTAATATTTACTTATAAATTTAAAATAACTTTAAGTTTTTTTTTTACTATAGTTACTTAATGTGCGTAGCACACGTGCTATATTTTTAGTAAAATATTTATTAGCACGTGCTTTACTAACTTTAAGTTTATAGTAAAGCTTAATTTTTTTTTATTTGGTTTATATTAACTAAGCCTTTATTATTGTTGCTGCTTTAGCACTTATTAAAGTAGTGTTTTTTCTTCTAGCACTTAAAGTATATAATATTATTACTATTTTAACAATTTTTGCTTTTAGTATAGTAGCTATAAAAGAGTATCTCTTTTTTTTTTTGTAAAAGTGCTTTAGTAGAGCAAATTATGCGTAATAAGTGCTTTACGCAAATTCTACTTAAGTATAAATTTAAGTATAATAAAGGTTTTTCTAGTTATAAAAATTTAATAGTAGTTAATAATTATATACTATATTTTAAGCTTTAGTTTTATAAAAAAGTACTAGACTTTTTATACTTTAGTATATGTTAAAAGTTAATTTTTAAAGATATTAAAATAAGTTATAAATAATTAGATAGTCTAGTTTTTCTACTATATAGTATATATATGCGTAGTTACTACTTTAAGGCTATACTTAATAAAGTCTAAAAGTAAGTTAAGTATATATTACTTAAAGTAGTTTCAAGTTAGTACTTTTTTTTTTGCTTTAAAAAAATACTTATAGTAAGCATACTAAAGCTTTTAAAAATTTACTTTAAAATATTATATTACTTAAATTACTTTATTATTATTTTTTTTAAATTCTTATAGTAGTAGCTAAAATATAACTTTATAAAAATAAGTAAACTTTTAATATTCTTTAAAAGTTGTACTTTAGTATTTAGCTAAGTTTTTAAGTTTTAGCGCGTGTTATATATATATAGTAAGTATTACTTAAAGTATATTTTATGCGCAGGATAATATAGTTAGTACTACTAGTAGATTTAAAAAAAAAATTATTTAATCTTTTTTAGTTGTACTACTTCTTGTTTTAACTTTTATAATTATTATAAAAATTAAAGTTAATTATATTACTTTTTTATAGCATTAATGCGCTTCTTAAGCATTATAAGTACGCCTTAAGTACACTTTTTAGGCTCCTTAAGTATAGCAGGCCTTAATAAAGTTTAAGAGGGATTAGAGAGTTTAAATGTAGTAAAGCTTTAGCTTTTTTAATTACTTTAAGTATTAGATTACGTTAAAAGAGCTATTTCTAGACTATTAGCCTATAGGAGGAGGTATTATTCTGTAAAGGGTAGCTTTAGGCAATAGTACTTACTTTACACTACAGAAGATAGTAAGAGATAGCTCTAAAATAATAATATATATATATTTTAAATAATAATACTTGTAGGTATCCTTGCAGGTAAGGAGCCCCTTATAAGCACAATTGCCGGTAGGCGAGCTAACGATAAGCGAGTTTAGCGGACCCAGTTAACACGCAACTATCCGTGACACTACTACTGTGTTGCTACACATACTAGTACTTCTTTAAAAGTTTTTACTTAAGTGCTAACATTTTTACTTTATTTTTTAAAGCTTAATTTTAGTAAAGTAACACTATATACTAGCTACTCTTATGTTAATTACTAGTTATACAGCTAGGATTGCTAGTCCCGCTAGTAATAATAATAATAATAATAATAATAATAATAATAATAATAATAATAAT